>CAKNXH010059494.1:21173-40962 GCA_932178445.1 Andricus quercusramuli
TAATCCCAAATATTTTCTAAACTACCCCATCAACATAAAAAACGGTTTATACAAAAGTTGACCAGGACATAGGGGGCTATTTAACTATACCATTTATTTTGACCTTGAGATCAATTTTCAAGGTCATTTCAAGGTCAAGATGATTTTTTTAAATGGATACCCCTATTTTTAACTGCAGATTTGAATAGAGCTGAAAATTTTACGTCAAAAATGTACTACGGAAATTTTGTTTCTGTGACTTTGAAGAGGTCAAAAAACAATGTCAAATGCACAAAAACGATCAGATGCCTTCCACAAGTACAAGATAAGTTGCACAAATTTCGACGACCTTGACTAAATTGACCTTCAAGTGTATTTTCCAGGCTTATGAAGGTCAATGTCATATTTTTTCAATAAAAAAGTTGCCGTTTTTTTTTACAAAAGTTTGATTTAATTTTAGCATTTTCCAGAAACAACAACGTGGACGTAGTAAATTCTCTTTCCTTTGGGGTGCTTGACGTCGTTGTTCCTTTGTAATGCTAAAAGTAAATCAAACTTTTGTAAAAAAAACGGCAACTTTTTTATTTTAAAGAATGACATTGACCTTCATAAACCTGGAAAATAGACTTGAAGGTCAATTTAGTCAAGGTCGTCGAAATTTGTGCAACTTATCTTGTACTTGTTGTAGGCACCTTCAACGTTAAGTATACCCAGAAAACCAGTAAATTAAAAAAAAGCTTCTGAGCGCTTATTAAATAATTGACCTTGATATGACATTCTACAGTTCAAAATAAAAGATTTTGAAATACCAATTTTTACGTACAATTTACCGTTCCTTACGAGTCCACAGTCTAAAATAGGGATTTCTATTCAAAAAATGGTCCTGACCTTTAAATGACCGTAACAATTGACCTGAAGGTCGTGGCTGACAAGGTGGTCGAAGTGGTTCACATTTTTACATTTTATCGACTTTTTTAAAGCATCTTCAACGCTTGCTTTACCCAGAAAACTACGTAAATTCAGAAAAAGGGCATCTGATCGTTTTTGTGCATTTGACCTTGTTTTTTGACCTCTTCAAAGTCACAGAAACAAAATTTCCATAGTACATTTTTGACGTAAAATTTTCCGCTCTATTCAAATCTGCAGTCAAAAATAGGAGTATCCATTTAAAAAAATCATCTTGACCCTGAATTGACCTTGAAAATTGATCTCAAGGTCAAAATAAGTGGTCCTGGTCAACTTTTGTATCAACCGTTTCTTATGTTGATGGGGTAATTTAGAAAATATTTGGGATTATAGATTAAAATGGGTCACCCTGTGTGTGTGTGTGTGTGTGTTTTTAAGGTCACACCTGGCCTGTGTCTCAAGTACATTTTCTAACATTAAAGCTTCCGCTCTTTCAATTTCCAAAATTAAAATATTAGGATTCTATTTTCAAAAAAAATGACCTTGAAATGACCTTGAAGGACAAGTACAAGGTCAAAAGCTAGGTCACTATTGAATTTCTTATTTTGAGTTGATGCAGGAATGTCCTCATTGTCATTGAAAGGTAATTTATCTTTTCTCTAAAATACCCAGACCTTGTTTAAGTTGAAGTGACCTTTGCGTAACCACCAAGATCAAACCTACAACCTGAGTACAGGTTTGTACGTAAAATTTCTGGCTCTTTCGGTTGCCGTTGTTAAAAATAGAGGTTCCCATTTTTAAAAAAACGGTGACCTTGAAGGAAAAGCTCAAGGTCAAAACCAAGGTCTCCAATGTATTCCTCGTTCAAAGTTACTGAAGGAATAACCTTAACCTCTTCAGAAATAGTTATATCTTGGGACTTACTGGGGTGTCCCGGAAATTTTTGGATATTTGCCTGCATATTCATGGAGACACATGACTTTGCACTGGTATAAAAAAAAACTTCATGGAATTCTGAATTTCCGAACCGAGACGTCTAAATATAAAACATATAGAAGAGAATAAAAAAAGATCCAAGGCGATATCGTCAAAAATGCCGCGCAAATTATACAGATAATTTTATTATCGCTCCTTTTGGCCACCTTGCTTTTGAAGGCCAATAATATCAATGTTTTTATCAAATATACACGTGGACAGAGTGTGTGGGTGTGTGTGTAGGGATAGGGGGGTGTTCGTCAAAATTCTAAGGCTGTCCACGAGGGGGGGGGGGGGGGGGGGTCAATAAGTGGTGAAAAATTGTCCACGTGGTATATGAATGGCCTCCTTTGATATAAGTACTTTAGTCAGATAATTTTATGATTATGTATTTTATGTATTTATATTTTATGTATTTATATTTTATGTATTCACCTCGCGCTACGCGCTCGGACGTATTTACATCGCGCTTTAGGGGAGACCGGGGCTAGTTCGGACAAATCGAGTTTTCTTACTTATATTTAACATATCGCGCCATCTGTTTTACAGTGGTCGAAGCTCCCGATACGTAATGTGCCAGCGTATTTTGATGTCAAAATATTGAGTTTTACAGAAAATATTGCCGAATATGTTTCTTCAAGAAAGGTGAGTAACTTTTTATTTTGTAGGTTTTTTCAAAAAATCGTCCTCCAATATTTTCTTATTTCTAAAACGAATATGAACATGAATAGAGCATACACACACTTATTGACTGTAATAAATAAGTATTTTATTTGACAGGTGAGCTCCTTAATGTAAAGAAGTATGGTGTAAGTTCAAGAAGATAATTATTACATACAAATAAATGTAACTCTGCACGGAGAGCACGGAACTTCATGTGCGAATATGGTATGAATTCCTACCAATATTGGCATCAGGTTAGACAATTTTTGCATTAAATGGCTCATACCATAAAGAAACTTTGCCTTACTACGGTTTTAAGAAACCCCATCCTCTTAGAGTATGAGTACTCTTGCAAAAGCGATGTTAGGTTACGCGTACCGGTGCTTGCTGTGAAGCTAGGTTCGTAAGTAGGCGTGGCCTAATATCTCTTTTTTAAGAGTACTCATACTCTAATAGAGTGAGTTCTTTACAAATATAGCAAGGCGAAGTTCGAGCTATTTTCGCGAGGGACAACGGCTTCAAAAGCATTGAATGAAACCTGCAACAAAAGCATGACTAGTTTTCTTACTACTATAGCCATATTTTTTCTCCGTGTGACTGAGTAAAAGTTTTTTTTGAACCAAATATATGATTCTTCAATTCAAATAAGCGTATTTTTTGGTAAACTAAAAATTTCTTTGCAACAAAGAAATTTTTTTCAACGAAAATAAATATTTATTTGTTTTTAAGATGCGGCATATTGTTTTAAAAAAAAAGCGTAACAGAGTTGAGAAAATATTGATTCAAAGAACAATTTACTCAACCAGAAAGTTCTCCTATCGTTTAAAAATTTCGAATAGTTGAAGTATAAAAATTATGCAGGCCCATTCATTGAAAAAAAAATTCAATGCAGTTATAAAGATTATAATAATATATTTATTTTAATTTTCGGGAAGTAGGAAAAAGAATTTCAAGCAAGACCAAATTACCAATGCTTAGGAAGACTGATAAGCACCAATCACCACATATTTCAGATTATATCTTCGGTGAAAATGTATGACTAACTTAAAGACTGGAGAATCCATTTCTATTGTGAGACTATAAACGCTACGCATCTGGTGGCACAGTCCTGAACTACTCGGTACAAATAGGAATTTTACCAAAATATTTTTTCGAACGAATGTTATATGAAGTTATTTCAAAAATATATTTCTTCACTTGAAGGAAATATATTTATTGGACATAAATCGCTTCACTCTATTTATCAAAAGAAACATATCTTCCAATTGAATAAATTATTACTTAAGTGAGCAAATTACTTTATTCGACTAATGACATTTTCTATTAGAACAACAGTATCAATCCCCTTATATGAAAGAAATATCGCTTTCACTTAATAAATATTGCTTTCATTTATGTCAATATTTCTTTGATTCAAAGAAACCAAAATATTTGCTTCACGCTTCGATGAGTTACTTATTTCAAATAGAATATGTTTTAATTCAAAGGCTCAAAATTATTGAACTAAACAAATATTTCTTTGGATGCGAAAGCAAGATTCAAGAAAAAAAAGGTTCTTAGTTTTTAGGATATCAATTCCTTGAGTTAATTATCTCATATCTTGAGGCCAAGAAATATTTCTTTATTTCAAAGAAATGGCGCTCAAAGAAATGATTTCTTTGAATCAATACATGAGTTTGTTGCTTTTAAACAATATTCAGTACAATTCAGTAAACGTTTTTTTGGCTCAAATGAATACAATCAAAGAAATGCATTTCTTTGGATCCAAAATTTTTTTTTCTTAGTGTATCAACAGCTGTTTACCAAAAATGCGGTCGGGGGAAGTTGGGACAATTAAACGATTTAACGTATTTAGAGCAATGCTAGGCATAGCTTGTGAGTTTATGTTATTGCTTGAAGTTTTGCTTAAACTTGAACTTTTTCCTGACTACACCGAAAATCTGATTACCAGGCCAGATGACAAAGAAGAGGGTTTTATATGGTAGCTCGGAGAGAATAGAGGATGATTTGACATGGGTAGAACGTGTATGGCAGAATTGGGATGAGGACAGGGAAGAGATAGTAAAAAACGAGGTGTCGGGAAACTAGGAGAGAAAGGAACGGGAGGTAAAGAAATAAGAATTAGTGACAAACAAAAAGAAACGAGAAACGAAAGTAGCGAAGATTGGAGGATATGCTACTGGAATATAGCAGGCTTAGAAAAAAAGGATAGGGAGTTTATGAGAAATTTGACACAATGGGATGTAGTTATAATTATGGAGACGTGGCTAGATGAAAAGGGATGGGAAAGAGTAAGGGGAAGATTACCAAGAGGTTACAAATGGCAGGTTCAAAATGCAAAGAGGAAGAATAAAAAGGGCAGAGCAATGGGAGGAATGGTGATGGGAGTAAGGAACGAATGTATAACAGAGAATGATAAAAAAGAGTTGAAAGAACATAAAGAAGGATTAATAGTAGAAGAGATAAATATGGGAGGAGAGAGGTGGAAGATAGTAGGGGTTTATGTGAACGGTGATATGCAAGAAAAATCAGAGGATATGAGAGAACTGATGGAAGAAAATAAGCATGAGAGTAGGCTAATAATAGGAGGTGACTTTAATGCGAGAACAGGAGATAGAGGAGGAAAGGAATGGGATGGAGAGCGAGGAAGAAAATCCAAAGACAAGATACTGAATGGGGAGGGAAAGAAGTTGTTGAAGAGCCTAGGGGAGATGGGATGGTTCATCCTAAACGGAAGTATAGAGGGGGATGAGGAAGGGGAATTTACACGTTCAGGAGGAAAGAGGGTAACGGTAATTGATTATGTGGTAGTGGATGACGAAGTACGAGAGAAGCTTAAGGGACTAGAGGTGGGCAACTACATAGATTTGGATCACTTTCCCATAATAGTGACGGTAGAGGGAGAAATGAGTAATAACAAAAACGATAAAAAGGAAGCAAAAGTGAAAAGAGCAGGAAGAGGGGATTGGTCAATGGAAGGTAAAGAACAGTTTAAAGAAAAAGTCAGGAATATCAAAATGGGAAAAGGAAATTGAAACGAGGAATTGGAAATAATGGTAGGAGAAATAAAAGGAGCATTAGAGTGCACAAGCAAAAAAGAAGTTAGTGAAGGAGAGGATAGAAGTGGATGCGATGAGGATTGGAAACAGAAGAAGAAGGAAGTGAGAAAGTTATTAAGAAAATTGAGAAAAGGGACAAGTAGTGGAGAAGAATATAGGGGAAAAAAGAAGGAGTATACTGAGTTGTGTGATAAAAAAAAGAAGAAGAAAATAAAAGGTTTGAAGAAGAAGCGGAGAAGGCTAGGACGGAAGAAGAGGTTTGGAAGGTGGTAAATAAAGAGAGAAGAAGAAGGAAAAGAGTAAACAAGGATATTGAGATGATAGAATGGAAAAAATATTTTATGGAATTACTAGGAGGGATAGAGAGGAAAGTTAGGAATGGAGGGAGAAATGGTAGGGAAACAGATGAGGATGAGCACATTACACGAGAGGAAATAGTCAAGGTATTAGGTATGATGAAAGATGGAAAGGCACCTGGTATAGATAAGGTTCCAAATAAAGTATGGAAATATTGGGGGACAGAATTAGAGGAATTAGAGGAATTAGGGAAGAAAGGCACAGGAAAGGAGGTTAAAGATTATAGAGAAGTGACACTAATGCCAACACTGTATAAAGTATATACGACTGTTTTATCGAAGAGGTTAAAAAAAGATGTTGTGGAAAAAAAGATAGAGCCACCTAATCAGACAGGGTTTAGAAAAGGGATGGGGGTAATGGACAATATATATGTTCTGAACTACTTAGTAAATAAGAGGATTGAAAGGGAGAAAGGGGCAATGGTAGCAGTGTTCGTGGACTTGGAGGCGGCGTTTGACTCATTAGATCGAAGCGAGATAGAAAAAGTTATGTTGAAAAAGGGGATAAGAGAGGGATTAATAAAGAGAGTATCGGACATTTTTAGAGAGACAAAAAGTAAGGTAAAGGTAGGAGAGCAAGTGGGAGATAGTTTCTGGTTGGTGAGAGGGGTAAGGCAAGGATGTCCTCTGAGCCCGCTTTTATTCAATATATTAATATCAGGCTTGGAAGAAGAAATGAAGAGAAAAGGGTGGGGAGGAGTTAGGATAGGGAACGAAAAGATATATACACTGGCATGCGCAGACGATATTATATATGATGAAGAAGGGATGGCGGGCTTATTTACAGGATTAGAGAAATACTTGGATGGAAAAAAGTTGAATTTAAATGTAGAAAAGACAAAGATAATGAGGTTTAGAAAAGGAGGGGGAAGAAAAAAAGAATGGACGGGAAGATGGAAGGGAAAAAAATTAGAAGAAGTAAAAGAGTTTAAGTATCTGGGATATGCAGGAAAGCGGTAAATTCAATCGTTCGGACGTAAAATGAAAATAGTCTTCCTGACAACGGAAGGCAGGACTGAATTCAGCCTATGAAAAAAAAAATAAAAAATTAGTCTAGAGAGAACTGCACCTTTTTGAATCTCAAAACGAAAAGAAGCAATTTTCTCGTAACGACTATAGTTCCCTTTATTGGGAATGAGTTTTTTTTTATTTTTCATGAAAGCAAATTTGTGAAGTGATAGGTGTTCGTGTGTGTGTGTCGCGAACATGAAAAAGAACTAGAGTTTATTATCATTAGATATTAAGCGCACAAAATTTCAAATCTCGCCCACTCGATTTGGCTGGAAATTTGAAAACAAAAGGAAAAGCATTTGTTCCTTTTTGTTTGCGGTGTCCGTTTGACGGCCAGCGGTAGTATAAGGAAATATCACTTGGTAAGCTGTATCGTTTTAATTACTCATTTGTACTGATGCCACTGTGATCCCGTAATGTTTTATTTGACGTTACACCAAATATATTTTATCTTCTTTGGGAATTTTATACTCAAGAAAACCTTTTATTTTGGCTTCACCAAATCCCTTGACTTACGTAATTGAGATTTTCAGGACAACAATGCTTAAACCGAGAATAGGGAAAACAACCCACATAAAAAAAGGAGACTCTCGTCTCTTCAGTTTCAGGGAGCGCCCCGGCGCCCGCGTAGCAGCAATTATAAAATAATTTCATACTAGTAACTCAGTAAGTACTAGTAACTCACATTCCTTGATCCCTATGTGACCCGATACCCATACGAGGGCCACTTTATTCTTTTCTACAAGTTGGTTCTATGACTTCTTTGCATTTCCGCACTGTCATATATTCCTGCTTTTGACCCTCTCCCTCCTTTGGAGCCATCTGCGTACCAGATTTCTCCTTAAAAGAGCGGGTTTACCATTTTCATCCCACATATCTCTGCTTGGGACGCTTACGCGAAAAGTCTCGGTGAAGTTGAAGCAATTTGTTATTTTATCTTGCCTCATGTCTGGAATCGACAGCGTGCTGATGTCTCTTGGGTGTCTAGTGTCTGAGGGCGTATGAGGGCGTAGCCCCCCAAGCCCATGTATTAGCTCCTGCCAGGCGGAGTACATTCGGTTGCAAGGTGCTTCGCCCAGTTCAATTTGCTATCTAGGATTATTCCCAGATATTCAACTGAATCTGAGATCCTCAGCCTCCGTACACAAAATGCAGGGGCGCAACTTTCGACACTTTGAAATTTCTTGTGGAAACGACCAGGCTGGTATTTTCCGGATTTACCGAGAGCCCTGGGCTGTCGCAGCAGAGCTCTACGATGTGCAGAGCTGACCTTGTAAGATCCATCAACGTTTCCAGATGAGCCCCCCCTGACTAGAATTACAAAGTCATCTGCGTATCCCTGGGTATCATACCCTGCCTTATTTAGCCTACGAAGGAGGGCGTCCACTACATTGCACCACAGGACGGGTGACAGGAGACCCCCTGTAGGCTCCCCTGTGGCGCTATTCCCCTAAGTAGGCCTTCGCCTTATCTGGCTACAAGTCGCCTTTGGCGTAGCATGCTTCCCATCCAGTTTCCTAGCTGGTCTGGTACACCTCGCCCCGAAGCCTCTCGAAAGATGACTTCTGGAGAGGTATTGCTGCATTCACTCACTATATCTAAGAAAATGCCCACAGCATACCCTCCCTTTTCCAGCTTCTGCTCCAATTTCGCTACGACAGCATGAAGCACAGTTTCTACCAAGCAGCCTGCCCGAAAGGCGTGCTTCCCTCCGTGCAGCGGGGAAGCTGCAAGCACATCATCCCTGATATATCTCTCGAGCGGCTTCTCTAGCCTCTTCGGGATGAAGGACGTTAAGCTTTTTGGCCGGAAATCCTTTGGAGCAGTGTAGCTCTCCTTTGCAGGCTTGGAAATAAAGGCCACTCTACCATCCTTCCATGCCTATGTCATGTGTTTTAGGGCTGTGCTTGCACTAAATAGTTTTTTTTTAGTCGAGGGCAGACGAAATCTATGCTCTTTTGTAAGAGCGCTGGATAGACGCCATCCGCCCATGGTGATGTAAAGGGGTAGAAGGGCCCAACGGCCCATTTCAACTTTTTGAAATCCACGATCTTAGCGGCAAAATTCCAATCGGCCTTCTCCCTCTTTTGGTCCCAGCCTTCATCCTCTCGGTCGGATCGAGTTTGCTGGAAACCCGGGAATTCTTATATATTTATTGTACTCATACTAAGACACCGTATATATATGCCCCAGTCCGAAGTCAACTTATTTCTCTTTGCCCAATATGAATACGCATTACGATGACTATCTTTTAAGGATACTCCTCAAGTGGGTTATGGTTGTGTTCACTATGTTTTTATAATATGCATGAACCAGCCTCATTAAACTATATGTACGGTGTGACGTTAGTCGTTTTATGAACTGTCTGGACATTTTACAATTCAAAACAACAGCAAAATAATCGATGAAGAAAATAATATCTTAGTGATGACAAAAATTCGTGAGGGCTTAGCTCTGATTAAAACTGTTGAATGCAATCATGGGTTTGAATCCTTCATAGTGCAGAAAATAAAATATTGCAAATCAGCAAGAAAAGAGAATCAGCTGATTGAAAATGAAAACGCGAACGAAGATGCTCCAAGGCAAACTGAGCAGCTACTAATATTAATGCATCAACTCATACTTGGTGCAACAAAGGAGAATTAACAGCAATTATTATGAGTTGCGGACAATGGTCCAGGGACAGCCCCCAAGAAAAAAAAACCTTAAGCCAAGGTATGAACAAGGATCGCGAAGGCTGCATGGCACCAGGGAGTGGTGTTACTTACAGTATCTCTAGAATATCAGATCGCCTCCTAGAGTATTCAGACCTTACCCCCGTATGCAGAGCTCTGCGGGCGTGAACCGCACATTTCCCTAGGTACTCGTGTGAACGAAATGGAGACCAAAGAAAATAACAAAAGCATGGGAGAGAGATACGAAGGGGACTTTGATTAGTCGGAGGAATTGGTTGGAAGGCTGCAAGGTATATGGCAGGAAATGCAGAATTTTTACAATACGAAGAGAAACTTTTTCATGTCAGTAGGTAGGTAGGGAGCGTTCGAACGCAAGATTCCTGTCACCGACATGTTACCGACATGATTCTGTTTCATGCTAAAAAACGTGGTTCATGTTAAATTTAGAAGGTTCGAAATTGACATGGATGGTATTTAAATTGGTAAATTAATGATGACGTAATACCCGCTTTTACATTCCAGAGGATGTGATAATTGCAATGACATGTTGTTTTCAAATTTAAGAATCATTTTTCTAAGAAGCGAGTTTGATTTTTCAATACCAAATTCCTTAGCGAATACGTTATAGTCGTCAGTCTTCAATAAATACATGCCAGAATTATAATGTGTCACTCATCTGACGTCATCTCTTTGATATTTTTTTAATAAAAAATCCTTTGGCAGTATCACCTTTAATGTTTCCGACAAACGAATGGTTTAAACATTTTATAATTACGTCATTGGTATGGAAGCCTGTCTTTGACTTTTTAAATAACACGTTTGGTGTTAACAGTTCTTGAAATTCCAATCTCAGGTTTCTGTAAACAACTTCAAGGTTGTTTATCGTTTTTATTAAGTATTTCGTGTAAACATTTCAAGATTATTTATGGTTTTGATTTTATTTATTATTATACTATTAAGCCATTTCCCTTTCGGGGTAGGCGTGACTTGCTCGGTTGGAAAGTAGTGGGATAGGTATATAGGTGTAAAGTAGGTCGTTATATGGTATAAGGTAGATAGGTATATAGGTATATGTGTTATGGTATAGATATTTTAGATTGATCTGGAGTTTTCGTGTTATTTATTCAAATAACACGTTCACTCCGCAACACTGCTCCGACCCAGGTTGCTGATCAATCTCTCTAGCGATCACCCCAAGTGAGGAGCCTCACAAAATTGTTATGTATGGTTCCCCACTTGGGCCCATTAGTATCCAAGGTCTTTGTTTCAGGCATCATTCACTCTATTGTCACTCTGTTTATAAACTATTTGTCGCCACACATTTCTGTCCTGGCATACTACTCTAGCTTCCTTTACGTCCATGCATTTCTTCATGCAAGCTCTTCTGTTCCTATGACTTCTTATGTCTCTTCGGATTAATGTCTCATTTACAGATTCTAACCATTCTTTCGGCGGTCTACCTCTGGGCATTCTGCCATTTACTTTACCTTTATATACTTGCTTCGTCAGTCGTTCATCTTTCATTCTTTCAAGATGTCCGAACCATCTTAACTGATTTCTTTCCCATATGTCAACTAGCGTGTCTCCTGTACCACATTCTTTGAGGATTATCTCGTTTCGGACTTTGTCCATCAGTGTTTTCCGCATATTATGCGCAGAGGTTTCATGCCGATCGCGTTGATTTTACTCCTGTCCTTTTCTTGACAGGTCCATGCCTCGCTACCGTATAGTACAGTTGGTACGAATATGGAATTATGTATGGCCATTTTAGCTTTTTTTGATATGTTTTTATTCGTGAGGATGGACCCTGCTCTACCGATAACCTGCTTACCCTTATTTATGCGCCTATCTAATTCCCCATCTATTTTTCCATCGCTAGTGAATAGACTACCTAGATATACGTACTTGTCAACTTGTTCTAATCTCACATCATTTAGGACAATGTTGCATATTGTTTTCTCACTTTTTCCCTCAAAAACCATGACTTTCGTTTTATTCACGTTAATTTTGAGGTCCATGTTCTTCATGCTTGTGTTAAGTTTATTCAACATTCTTTGCAAGTCTTCGACTGATTCTGCCATAACAATCTTGTCATCTGCGAAAGCCAACCCACGTACTTTGACGGTTTCGAGATCTATACCTTTTTCGTTGAAGAGGGCAGTTCTTAGACACTTATCCATGAATATGATAAATAGCCACGAGGACATAACGCATCCTTGTTTCACGCCTTGCATAATATCGAACCAGTCACTCAGTTTCCCATTTACCCTTACACTTGCTTTACTACCCGTATATATGGTTTTTATTGCTTGTAGGAGCCCTCCAATCACTCCATACTCTTTAAGGACTTCCCAAAGTTTACTTCTATTTACCGTGTCGAATGCTTTTTCTAGGTCAATAAATGCACAGAAAACTTTCTTTTCTACTCTCAAGCTTTTTTCTGTGATCTGTCTTAGGCTAAATATCTGATCTGTACATGATCTTCCTGGCATAAATCCACTTTGGACTTCCCATATCTTCTCTTCTGTAATTTCCATTACCCTACGAATAAGTATTTTTGAGTATATTTTACTTACGGTACTTAGTAGGCTGATACCTCTGTAATTACTGCAGTTGCTTTTATCTCCCTTTTTATATATTGGTACAATAATCGCCTTTCTCCAATCGTCTGGGACTTCTCCTATCTCGAAACATAAATTTATCAATTCGCACAACCTGTGAGGTATGTACTCGCCACCGTATTTAAGCATTTCAGCGCTAATACTGTCTAAACCAGCATCTGGGCCGAATTTTCACCTCATATCTAAAGTCGGAAGAGCCTATTCCGGAGTGGTTGGTGGAAGGGCGCACAGTGCTCCTACCTAAGACGGGCAACTTAGCTGACCCTAAGAATTACAGGCCAATAACTTGTCTGAACACACTGTATAAGATCTTCACAGCCATCCTAAATGATAGGATTCTTCGGACAATTGAACCTGTGTGGCGAGAGATGTATGAACAACGTGGCTCGAAGAAAGGCGTAGCAGGATGTCGGGAGAACCTGCTCATCGATAGATGTGTCTGTAAAGATGCAGCATCCTATCAACGATCTCTATCGATGGCCTGGATAGATTACCGAAAAGCTTTTGATTCAACCTCCCATAGACTTATCATCTGTCTGTTGGAAAGCTTGAAGGTTCATCCACACATCGCGAGATGCATAGAGAGATTAATGCCGCTTTGGAAAACCAGATTTACCATCTTATCTGGAAAATATCGTGTGATCACTAACAGTATCACCTTTCAGTGAGGTGTATTTCAGGGCGACACCATGAGCCCTCTCCTCTTTTGCCTCACATTATTGCCACTATCTCTCGCACTTCGCCATTCCGAGGGGTACCTCTGTGGCAAACCTGGAAATCGAAAGCATAAGGTAACTCATGTATTTCACATGGATGATCTTAAGCTCTATGCTAGAAATCAAGAGAAACTACATCTAGCTCTAAAAATTGTCACAGAGTACACTCAAGAGATTGGAATGGAGTTCTGGTTGGAGAAATGCGCCAAGGTTAATTTGAAGAAAGGAAAACTTAACGGCATCCTCGAAGATCCTGAACTCGTTGACAGAAGCGCTATACGACACCTTTGCGCTGGAGAGACCTATACAGACCTGGGCGTGCCACAAAGCCGCATTCAGGACGTAACATCTATAAAGGATACTCTCCGATGCAGATACAAACGTCTCCTCCGACAGATATGGTCTTCCGAACTGTCGGCGAGGAACAAAGTACTTGCAACGAACATGCTTGCCGTCCCAGTAGTACTCTATTCATTTGGAGTAGTTCCATGGACGAAGGACGAGCTCAGATCCCTCGACATCGGGTCCCGAAAGGTTATGCGCATGAACAAAAGCATGCGCCTTAAGTCTTCTGTTCCACGACTTTACATCTCACGCCGTCAAGGTGGTCGTGGAATACTGAATCTTGAATGTCTTCACAACAGGATTATTCTGGGTACAACACATATTGTCGCAAATGGACAAGATCCTCTTCTTAAAATGGTCAGAAAACACGAAGAAGTAGGCAAAGGGGCGTTTCTTTACAAAGCAGCAGAAGAGGCTGCTGAAACACTCGGCCTTGACTTCAATATCACGGGTGAGCGAAATGCATCAAATCTTATCCATCTTGAATACTCACTCCTGAAGGCCCGGATTAAGAAAGCACAGGAGAAAAACTTCCGCGAAGAACTCCTCGACAAGAAGATGCACGGCATCTTCCACAGAAATGTGGAAGATCAGTCGATGTCGTATGAGCTGACGTTTGCTTTCCTTAGATCACCCGGATTGAAGTCGGGCACAGAGGGCTTCATTTTGGCATGTCAAGATGGTGTCATTTCCACTCTAGCATACCGTCGCCACATTTTGAGCCAAGATATTCCCGATGATAGCTGCAGAGCGTGTCATGAACACCCCGAGCATCTAGGACACATACTATCTAGTTGTCCAGCTCATGCGGGAACAACCTACATCCAAAGGCACAATGCGGCACTGAGAGTGCTTTATTACCATCTCTGTCACTCTTACGGCATTAGCCCAAATACCTCTCCGCTGAACGCCCCTAGAGAAATAGAGTCAATTGTCGAAAATGAGAAGTGCCGCATATATTGGAACTTCATATTCTCGACAATTGTTTCTGTTGCGCACTCGAGGCCTGACATGGTTCTTCTTGACTTCGAGAAACGAACCATGTTCGTTATCAAATTTTCGGCACCAGCGGACAAAAACGTCACAGCGAAGGAGAAATAAAAGAAAGAAAGGTATAAAGACCTTATGAGGGAGTTGCGACGGTTATACCCGGAATATTATGTTAAGCTAATCGTCCTGATCATTGGCGCTCTTGGAGGTGCCAAGGTTTCACTTGTTAATAGCTTGAAAAGCATCCCTGCGTGTCAACAAAATGCTGAGGCACTTGCAGGGAGAATGCAGAAGGCGGTCGTCCTTGGGTCGCTCCGTGTCCTCAGGGTGCACGAGACGTTCGCCGGATCATCGTATTGAATTCGCGCAGACTGTAACCACCCATCTCACGGTCGTGAGACGTGGTTACAGCTGAAATTTTACCGCGATTTCCCTGGGAGCGGGTGCAATTTTTCAGATTAGCACCCGCTCCCGGCGAAATCCTGCGGTTGTCCTTATGACAAACTTTTAACTATATATGGGTAATTGTCAAATTGAAGGCAAACTTGAAGTCCCAATAATATAACATTAACTTAGAAGCTCGTACCGATTTTTTTTTAATTTTAATAAACCCTTATTATCATCCTCTACAGAATGGGCAGTTCCTTTTTTTCATTTCTGTTCCTATTTACTTCAATTTAATATAAGAACACCCGAAACGTCATTACCGTACGGCGTCCTAACCTCACTTTGCACAAGGATAAACTGATTTTTTCCGTTTTTTTAGACAGTAACGTGAAAAACGCTTAACGTATCAAGTTTGTAAACTTCTCATGAACATAAATTTAATGTAGGCACATTTTTTTCATTCAAATAAATAATATTTTAAAAGCCTTGATGTCTGTCCCTCAATTTTTTCCATTTCAGAAGTCATTACCGTACGTCTGTTTTTCTAGTAAAATATTGTTGTTACAGTGGAGTAATAAATACAAAAATATTAGGCGTATTGTTTAATACAAGTTTCTATAAAATTGAGCTTAAAATATTAACTCTCTATTCTGTGAATCCGATATTAAAACTGAAGAGTGCATCTTGACAACAAAAACGTCATTACCGTACGTGCGTTAAAAACCATTTTCGGAGTGAAAAAAATTTATGAAAACAATTCCGTTACTTGCTTGGTGGTGTTTTTTTTCATAAGTAGGTGACTTTTGATAATTAAAATTTCTTATTTTTTTATAAACAATAAAAAAGGTTAAACTTTAACATTTTTCTCGCATCATTACCGTACGGTACAATAGAACAGCGTACGACTGATAATATGCGCGTGCCCATGGATTCATTATTATTTCTTATTTTCATAACTGCCCCTTTCGGATTTAAAATAGTTACATGTGATAAGATCGATTTCCGTTATGAAATATTTAATTCCTAATAATAATATGATTGCCACTGTAGGTGCTGAAATTTGCCTACAATTTGACAATTACCCATATATATGTATGTATATATATATATATATACATATGTAGAACTCATGACAAACTTTTAAATATATTTATATATATATATATATATATATATATAATTTAAAAAAAGTTAAACAACCACCGCAGGGTACCACTAAGAGCAACTGCCATCTAAAAAGAAAATGTCAATAGCCCCCAGTAGAACCGCGGTAAAATACACCTATGGCCACGTCTCACATCCGTGAGATGGGTGGTCACAGGGCACGACGAAATCACAACGACAGGCCGGCGAAACCCTCGTGTGTCTTGAGGACACGAAGCGACCCAAGGATGACAGCTTTCTGCATCCATCTCGCAAGTGCCTTGGCATATTTTTGGCACGCGGGTATGGCTTTAAGGTTACGAACCAGTGATAATTTAGCACCTCCGAGAGCACCTATCACAAGGACAATTACTCGTACCGAATATTTTGGGTACAGTCGTTGCAGCTCTCTTTTAAGGTCTTGATACCTCTCCTCTTTTTCTTTCTCCTTTGCAGTGATATTGTATTCGGACGGAGCCGAGAATTCGATCACGAATATAGTTCGTTTCTCGAAGTCTTGGAGAACAATGTCAGGCCTCGAGTGCGCAACGGAGACTGCTGCCCGAAAATCGTAGTTCCAGAAAATCTGGCACTTCTCGTTTCGGACAATTGACTCTATATCCCGTGGAGCGTTCGGCAGGGCAGGGTCGCGACCAACACCGTAAGAGCGACAAAGGTGGTAATAAAGTACTCTTAGGGCCGCATTATGTCTATAGATATACGTTGTTCCTGCGTGGGTCGGACACCCCGATAGTATATGTTCTAGGTACTCAGCGTGTGCATGACACGCTCTGCACCTATCACTGGGAACTTCTTGACATAAAATGCGGGCGCGGTATGCTAAGGTGGAGATTACACCGTCCTGGCATGCGAAAATAAAGCCCTCTGTACCTGAATTGAGCCCTGATGATTTGAGGAAAGCAAAAGTTTGCTCCTTCGACAAGGACTGTTTTTCTACATTTCTGTGAAAGTTTCCGTGCATTTGCTTGTCGAGTAGCTCTTGGTGAAATTTTCCAACCTCTGCTTTCTTTACTTCGGCTTTTAGACGTGAAGCATCTAGATGGAGTAATGCACTTTCCTCACTTCTGATGTTAAAATTCAGGCCAAGGGTCTCAGCAGCTTGCTCCGCGGCTTTGTAAAGGAACGCCCCTTCGCCAATCATCTCGTGGTTTCTGACCATCTTTAGGAGAGGATCTCTGCCATTCGCAACGATGTAAGCTGTACTCAAAACAATTCGGTTATGAAGACACTGGAGATTCAGAAGTCCGCGTCCGCCTTGCTGGCGTGAAATGTATAATCGCGGAACTGACGAATTGATATGCAAGCTTTTATGCATATGCATGATCTTACGCGTGGTGACATCAAGGGCCTTAAGCTCGTTCTTCGTCCATTGAACCACCCCAAACGAGTAGAGTAGAACCGGGACGGCAAGCATGTTAGTCGCAGATACCTTGTTCAACGCCGACAGATTGGAAGACCAAATCTGTCGAAGAAGATGCTTGTATCTGCTTCGGAGAGACTCCTTCACTGATGTTACGTCCTGAATGCGGCTTTGAGGCACGCCCAGGTATGTATAGGTCTCTCCAGTGTTAAGATGTCTAATAACACTTATATCCACAAGCTCAGGGTCCTTAGAAACTTCAGTTATCTTTCCTTTCTTCAAATGAATTTCGGCACACTTGTCCAAACCAAAGTCCATGCCAATATCTCCTGTGTAGTTCTTGACGATATTTATAGCAGTTTGAAGTTTGATTTTCCCAGCGGCATAGATCTTCAAGGTCATCCATATAAAATACATGAGTGACCTTATGCTCACGCTGATTAGTGTCGCCACAGAGGTATCCAGGAGAATTTCGTAGTGCAAGAGATAGAGGCAAAAGTGTGATGCAAAAAAGCAAAGGGCTCATACTATCCCCTTGAAAGACGCCCCTCTGGAAGGTGACGTTGTTCGTCGTCAGACGATAATTCCTAGATGAGATGGTAAATCTAGTTTTCCAAAGAGGCATCAATCTCTCTATGCATCTCACTATGTGTGGATGTACCTTCAAGCTTTCCAACAGACAGATGATAAGTCTATGAGAGGTTGAATCAAAAGCTTTCCGGTAGTCAATCCAGGCCATTGACAGGACGCGCTGATGGACTGTAGCGTCTTTACAGACACACCTGTCAATCAGCAGGTTCTCTCGACAGCCTGCTACACCTTTTTTCGAGCCACGTTGTTCGTACATCTCTCGCCATACAGGCTCAATTCGTCGAACAATCCTGTTGTTTAGGATAGCTGTAAAAATCTTATACAGTGTGTTCAAACAAGTTATTGGCCTGTAATTCTCTGGTTTGGACAAGTCGCCTTTTTTCGGTAGGAGTATAGTGCGTCCTAACACTAGCCACTGCGGAATGGGCATATCCGACTTTAAATATGAGGTGAATATGCGGGCCAAATGTTGGTGTGTAGAAGTAAACTTCTTCCACCAAAAGTTCTTGATACAATCTGGTCCAGCACCGGAAAAGTTCTTCGTGCCTCTAAGTGCTTTTTTCACCTCTTCGGCAGTGACTGATGGGCACTCCTCCTCAGATTTTATGAGGCTGTCGCAAAACTCCTTGAAGCGGATGATATTGTCAGTATCTTCCTTCAACTCTAGTGTTTTCGGGATCTTGTACACCTCTCTCCAAAAAGTCTCTACCTCCTTGGGCTTGGGTGGATTTTTTACAAAAACAGGGGGATCACTGAAGAGGCGCGATGGGTCAGCGAGAAACTGTTGATTCTCTCTGATCCATCTCTCCCTCTTCTGTATCCTCCTCCTTGCGTCAGATAACAGCCTTATTTTGTCAACAATATGCTGCTTGATTGTCAGCAGCTTTGACTTGTTCAGTGTGTGATTCAAGGTCCTTAGTTCTTGGGCGAACTTTCGAACCCTTTCCGTGAACGGTTTACCAGATGTTATGTAGTCAATCACACATTGAACACGGGACGCATTCTGTCTTGCCCATCCAATTTTCTTGTTCAGTTGATGCAAGCGTCTTCTTGTCTTTTGATCCATCGTCGGTTTGAGCCTTCGATTTGAATCAGCCAAAGCTCTCGCAGCACCATAAACTGAGCAATTGATGGTCCAGAGGTCGGACTCTTGCGAGATATCTCCACAAAGGGAGGCATCCATTTCAGCCAGATCTTGGGGCTTAAGAGGAACTTGCATGTTGATGTTCCTCCTTGTACTGAAATTGCCATCATCTTCAAGAAGGTGCCTACTTTCTGCGGTTGGTCTTAATGTCGTTTCATCTTCGTCTGCAGCTTGTTCAAGCAGCGGTTGAGGAAGCGCTCCGCGTACATATCCATTTTTGCGGAGGTAGTCGGCTTGATTTCGCAAAGACTGATGCGAAACGTGTTGAAGCTCTGGGTGTTTCTGGCACCACAGAGTATGCATACGCGCCATAAAGCCTCCACGAACAGGGATAATACTGGCATCGTAGCAGTCTAACACATCATTCTTAAGTTGATCCGTCCACTCAATGTGGGCGTTTCGCCGGTTCGTCGTTGTGTTTCCATCTAAATTATTTTCAGCACCCCGAACTCTAGGATGATCGGCATTGTTTGCCGATCCATTGTCGGGTGCTCTGCGCGTTCGATCGTTTTGAACCGCATCTACAACATTTTGGTGGTTTTTTGGTTTCATTGTTGTTCCCACGAGCAGCTAGGGAAAGGGTTCGTCCATCCTTGTAGAGCCCCGCGTGCAAGGATAAGGCTATTACTCTGAGACATCGCCCGATATCCCAGGGTCACCGTTAAAGACACCTCACCCAGGTGCCATGCAGCTTTCGGCACGGTTCGCACACCTTCGCTTAGGGGTTATTCCTTCGGGACCATCCCTGAACAATTGTCCGCGACTGCTTATTAATTATTGTACCCATATTCAGCAGAAACCCTTGGTACGGGGACCCTCTATCCGCAACCCGAGGACGCGTTCGGTG
>CAKNXH010059494.1:45962-76773 GCA_932178445.1 Andricus quercusramuli
CCTTTCTCAAAAACATGCTTAAGTTTACTTATACGTACCTTATCTCCAACTTTAAATTTAGCTTCTTTAACTGCTTGTTTCACATTGAAATTTTTGTATACATCAAACAACAATTTTTTCTCATTTTGCTTATTAACATCTTTTGTTTTCATTCTAATAGTCTGGTGTTTGGTATCGTTATAAGAAAAAATTAAATCTTCCAAAATATCTATCCACTTATAATTACCCTACAAGCTAAATTGCATCCACATTTTATTTTTTAAGGTATGAGTAAATCCCTCGCAAATTGATGCTTTCAAATTACTAAATGTCGAGTACAAATTTATTGTATATCGCTTCACAAGATTTTCAAAATGTGAGTGTAAAATTCTTTACCTCTATCAACATGTAAATTTTTTGGTACGCGCCCTTTATCAAGTACAGACTCCATGGCTGCAGCTACACCTTCATCCTTCTTGGATTTAACGGAAAAAGCCCTAGCAAATTTTGAAAATATGTCAATTACAGTTAAAATGTACTTGTATTCTTTGTTTTCTCTCTCGTATAGCTGAATTTTAATTAGATCAGCTTGCCAGGTCTCGTCAATGCCACGGATGTCAAAATGCCGACATTGGTAATTTCTTCTAGCTGGCTTATGCAGCTCCTTCACCAACTGCTGCTTCTCAACGTCTATTTATGCGTGCATTCAGTCCAGTGTCTGGACTAATGAGCTCTGAATTTCGATACACCAGTTTTTGAATTGATTCAACATCAATTTTCACATTTTTAAAAAGTTTATCTGTGGAATTTTCCAAAGTCTCAATCACTATATTATTGTTGAGTACTTCAGTTCACAAGGAAGCTGTAAAATCGTAGATAGTCTGAAGCTCACGCTGTATCATATATTGCACCATATTCAGATTAACAGCGTCATTTTGCTCTTGAGCCTGAGCCACTTTACACATTGTTGAAGAACTACGAGAAGCTGGAATTATATATTAATGAGTGTTTTGTCAAGATTTTCATTATTTGCAAGATGGGCAACGATGTATTCGGACGTCATACTAAGCGAAAAAAGAGTAGAAGTCGTGGTCCTGCTGGATTTGGCTTTAAAGTCACATCTGAAGGAGATTATCATATGAATAACACAGCCCCACAAGAAAAATTAAATTTCATATCCCTAAATTAGACCCATGCATCCATATGTATTTTTTATCGCTGAACCCGAACCCGAGGTCAAAAAAATTCATATACCCCCAAAATTTTTAGCTAGAGCCAAAAAACACCCCTCGAATGGGGTGAAAATGAGATTAAGCAACGAGCATAGTTGTTGCATCTTAATCAATCGAATTATACAAATTTTCAAGTGTATAGCGCATAAAATTGATTTGAAACACCCCTCCCCACCTACCCCCCAACCCAGCTAACCTCAAAAAACCAACTCTAACAAACGACAAGCAGGCTAACCCACCTACCCCTGGGAACAGCGAGTTTATTCGCCTATTTTTTTGAAATAATTATATTGGACACCACAAGCGTGCTAGCCCACGTACACCCTAACTCACCTAACCCCTAGAAACGAATCCTACCAAACCACAGGCAGGCTAACGTACCTACCCCTGGGAACAGCGAGTTTAGTCGCCTATTGTTTCGAAATAATTACATGCGACACCACAAGCGTGCTAATCCACATACCTCCTAACACACCTAACCCCTAGAAACCAATCCTACCAAACCACAGGCAGGCTAACCCACCTACAATGAGAACACCGAGTTTCGTCGAAACTCTACCTTTGTTTTTTTTCAACTCTACCCCTGTGCCAAGTTTCATGAAAATCGGCGCTGGACGGTAAGTATCCTGGGTCAATCGCAATACTGATAAGCTACCCCTAAAGAGTTAAAACAAACTACCCCTAAGGTGGGTTAGCCTGCCTGTCGTTTGGTAGGATTCGTTTCTGGGGTTTAGGTGAGTTAGGGGGTACGTGGGTTAGCACGCTGGTGGTGTCGAATGTAATTATTTTTAAAAAAGTATGCGACTAAACTCGCTGATCCCAGGCGTAGGTGGGATAGCCTGCTTGTGGTTTGGTAGGATTCGTTTTTAGGGGTTAGGTGAGTTGGGGGGTACGTGGGTTAGCACGCTTGTGGTGTCGAATGTAATTATTTCAAAAAAATAGGCGACTAAACTCGCTGTTCCCAGGGGTAGGTGGGTCAGCCTGCTTGTCGTTTGGTAGAGGTGGTTTCAGGGGTTAGCTGGGTTAGGAGGTACCTGGGGTAGGTAGAGAGGGGTGTTTCAAATCAATTTTATGCACTATACACTTGACAATTTGTATAATTCGATCGTTTAAGATGCAACAACTATGCTCATTGCTTAATCTTATTATCACCCTATTCTAGGGGTGTTTTTTGGCTCTAGCTAAAAATGTTGGGGGTATATGCATTTTCTTGACCTCGGATTCGGATTCAGCGATAAAAAAGACATAGGGATGCATGGCTTTGGTTCAGGGATATGAAATTTAATTTTTTTGTGGGGCTGTGTATGTACGTATATATTCCCTTAAGCCATTTCCCTTTCGGGGTAATGATTTGCCTAAAGGTGTCATTCAATGTCTGCTCAACTGCTTCCTTACTCAACTTTATTAATCTGTGCTTTCGTCGAATCGCTTCACTAGCTTCAGCAATTTTACGCAAAATACTTTTTTCCTTATGAAAGCCCTCCTCACGTGTAGACATGTTAATGCCACAGTAATCATTACATACATATATATATTGCTTTTCTAGATTAATAAAACAGTCAAAACCTTTTCTATATCTACCTTGATTTAGATTTCTGTCCTTATCAATTACAACAAATCCATGCTTATCATCATACTAGCAAGCTAAGCACATTTGTTTAAATTTCCAATAAGGCATGTCAGTATTAACATGATCATCAAATATATGCTTCAGATTCATCTCATCTTGTTTAAACAGTACACGCAAATTAACATTATCACGTATAAGATGTTTAGGAATACAAGCATATGTCTGGCTCAGATAGAAACAGTCAACATCCTTGTGCCACCCCATTGAAAAAAATGCTTTTATATTCTAAAAACTTATATTTTGGTTGATTTCAAGATTTAGAGTAAACATAAACATTTTCAAATCTCAATCCATTTGTGTGTATTAATAGAGCCAACAAAGCATTTGTCTTTTCACAGTTGGAAGGTCCACAAAATATTGCTCGTACGCTGTTTGGTAATAAATGTCCATGCCGTTTTTCTTTTTTCCCGTTTTGAACCAGAGAATCGAAGTTATCAATGGGTAGTTTTAATTGTGGTGTTTCAAACTGCAGCTTGACTATGCCTGAATGAAAAACTATAAATGTCGGATTTATATAGGTTCACTCTTTAGTCTAAAAGTATCTCTTAAACAGATATGATCGTTCACGGAGACAAACCAAGAGTCAGTCGTAAGCGAAGCTCCAAAGACGCAAGAAGTGGCGGCGGACTGTTGAATAACATCATCAACAGACTTCCAGTAGAGTTACATCTTCCTGGATACCAGTATTGTGGACCAGGCACGAAATTAGCAAAACGACTTGCGCGAGGTGATCCTGGAATCAATCCTCTTGACGCTGCTTGTAAGGAGCACAATATCGCTTATTCGCAAACTAGAGAAAACGTTGTGGCAAGAAACGTAGCTGGTAGAGTATTACCTGAGAAAGCTTGGAAACGCGTATTATCTAGAGAGTCAGATATAGGCGAAAAGACAGCTGCTTGGGGGATAACTAACGCAATGAAAAATCAAAATTTGGTAGGGGTCTTAAAAATAAAAGCCCTGCTTAACACTAAAAAAAATCGTTACAGCAGCTAAAAAATCAATGATACCAAGTAATGATGGACAAGCTGTTATTAAGTCTGCTCTCAGAGGCGCGCGTGCAGCTTCTTTATTTGTTTATACTCTCCATTTTACGGGATTGAGAGTCTTTACATAACCATTACATGTATTCTTACAAACAAGCCTTATACTATCTTACTATTTTTCTACATGTTATCTTACATTACTATTCTTATTTCTAAACGCTTGCGAATTTGCCCTGGGCTTCCGTTTCCTCTTACCATTATCAATCTCATAATTTGACTCTAATCCGCAACTCTACTTCGTAATTCTCCTGCTTTAGGAGTCATTTTTTGGCCTTTTACTACCCTGTGGAACCAGCTCTCTCTCTCTCTCTCTCATTCTCTCTCAGCTCTTCCAGCTTGTTCATCCATTCCTCTCCCTGACCATTTTCATTCAGAATCCATTTCCTTCTCTCTTCTATGCTCTCCCCTCCCCCTTCGTACTCTGGTTCCCCCTGCCTCTTCACCATTTTATACCAGCTGTTTTACCTTGAATCAACGATTTTTTCCCATCTTTGCTCTGCTTGCCTTGCCTTTATATCTTCCTCTATTTCCTCCCTCTCTCTACCCCTAACTTGCATACCCCACTCAAACCTCATTACATGCCTCTCATCCTCCCATTTTGAACGCCCCACGTTGTCCCTCCTCTCTTTATCCATAACCTCCCGGGCACACGCTTGTGCAATTTTGCTCCCTTCTTCCCTTCTTAATTTCTCTTCGAAGTTCCAGGCTTTTTTCGCTTGCCTCACCACCATTTTTTCTCGACCTATTTCTTCCCTCAGCATATAACCTGAGCAGCTCCAACTCACTCTCATAACCCATCTCAAAAATCTCTCCTGCAAACTTTCCACTCTCTTATGTTCTTTCCATCCCCGAATTTCCACTCCATAGCTTAACACTGACCACACTAAGACATCAAACATCCAAACTCTCATCTTCCAGTCGTCCTTAAACCTTCTTTTTCCTATAACCCATACTTGTCCCATTACTTTACTCGCACATTCTAATCCACCAACTCTACCACCACACTATTTATCTTCCATTCATACTCTAATCTTCCCCTTTTATTTCTGAAACACTTCATCTTAGTCTTGTTCACATTCACCGTTAAACCCTTTTCTCTCGCATATTCTTCGAACACTCTCATCAACAGATTCATACCTCTTTCATCATCCGCCACTAGCACTACATCATCTGCATATGCTAGTGAGTACACTTTGCCTGTTCCTAGCGTTGTTCCCCCTTTTCCTTTCCTCTCCAACTTCTCCTCAGAATCTGCCAGAAGAATACTAAACAGAAGTGGGCTCAACGGACAACCTTGCCTGAGCCCCCTTCCCGTCCAGAATTCCTCTCCTTCCTTTTCTCCTAGCTTCCCATCCCTTTTCTATAACCCGTTTGATTGTGTGGTATACTTCCTTCTTCTTCCACCTGTCTTTCTAACCTCCTCTCAGCACTTCCGCATACATTTTATGTCTCACCGACAAGAGTGTGATCCCTCTATATTCATCTACCCTTTTTCCCTCTCCTTTCTTAATCAGCGGTACTACCAGCCCTGTCTTCCATTCCTCCGGCCACCCTTCTCCTTTCCATATCTTATTGCAAATCTTCCACATCTCTTCTCTCAATCCTATTCCCCCATATTTCAGTGCTTCGTTTTCCAACCCATCCTTCCCTGTTGCCTTATTTCTTTTTAACCGAACAATTGCCTCATTTACCTCTTCCCTACTAATCTCGTTTTCGCTGTTCTCGTCTCGCTCTACCGCTTTTCTTCCTTCTCCCTTCACCCTATTTTACACACCTCCTAACAGCCCCTTGAACTGCTTCGTCCACTCTTTCATTCCTATTTCTTCATTGATGCTCTTCCTTCCTGCTCTTGCCCTGTTTATCACTTCAAATTCCCTCCCTTCCTTTACCGCTTTCTCTACCTCTTTCATGTACCTTTCTTTTTCCTTCTGTCTTTTCTCCTTCATCATTCTTTCGTGCTCTCTCTTTCTTCTGTTCAGTTCTCCTTTTGTCATTTCCCCTTTCTCCATTTTCTTACACTTTCCTTCATCCTTTCTTTACTTTCCCTGCATTCATCGTCTCACCAACCTCTCCTAAACCCCTCTTCTGCTCTTGATCTTACCTCTTCCCTTACTTTATCAATCACTCCTTTAAGATTTTCTAGCAGCTTGTCTACTCCTTCCTCTTCCAAACCTCCTATTTCCTTGTTTTCTATTTTTTCTTTAAATTCTCTTAATTTTTCTTCCCCCCAAAAGCCCATTTTCAATTTATATTCCCTCTTTCCTTCCCTCTTTCCCCTATCCTGCTTTGGGCTACCACCTCTCATTGTCGCAATCACCGGAAAGTGTTCTGAGCCTATCACGTCACCCACTTCCATTTTAACAATCAACTTCCTTATTCTATATTCTGCCAGAATGTAATCTATGATGGTGTCCCCTATACCCGCATACGTATATTCCCCTTCTTCATCCCCCTTGGTATTGCCGTTACAAATGAACCATCCCACATCTCCCAACAAGTCCAGAAGTCTCCTACCCTCCCGGTCCGTTTCTTTTTGCTTCGAATTTCTTATGAAGATCTCCTTTTCTCTATCCTATACCTCTCCTCCTTGTTCCCCGGTCCATGCATTCAAGTCCTCCCCTATTAGGACCAACCTGTCACCTTTTTCTTCTGTCCATTTCCTTATTGTTCTCCACCCTCCCTCTTCTCCTCTTCTTCTGTACACGCATACTACATCCGTCATGCTACTTTCCCGCTGCTTGCATCTTCCACTCATATGCTTTCGGTAATATTCTTTTCATCACGCATGCACGGAATATGCCATATTTTACATCTGTTTTCCGTGCGCATTGTGGCATATTGCGCATGCCGTGCGAATAGCGTGCGTTCCACAATGATCGCACGCTGCTCCGTATTTTAGAAGAAATATCACACGCTCCACCGTGTTTTAGTAAGAAAAATCACACGCTTCGCTGTGTTTTCATGAAACAAACGCAACTAACCTTCTACTAACTTCAACGTTATCATCTTCAAAATGTCAACAACAGTTTGTTTTGTGTCGTGGATGCAAGAAGTAAGTAGAAAAAAATGACAAATAATATTAATATATGATTAATATGAATATTCATATTGGTTATATGTAATCATAATAAAAAGAAACCTATTAGATCTAAATATTATACTTAAATATGCCCACAGCAGGTTTCAGGTTAGGTGCGTTTGTTTCGTGAAAACACGGCCAATTCTCCATCGGCACCTGAAATTATATTTTTGATTGGGGTGTTTTTCCTCTAGGGGGGCTCCGCCCCCCGAAACCCCCAACCTACCCCCTCCCCCACCAACGATATTCTGTACTCGCTTCGCTCGTGCGGATAAAATACAAAGAATGCATATTCCTCACATTCGTGATGAAAAATAGTGTGCCCACGTCTCACTCATCATTATCACATCACACTTCTGCAAATCTCCCCAAAATCCTTTGTCCTTGTTTTTTAGTCCTGAAACATTCCAGAACGCTACTTTCACGTCGCCCTTATTGCATTTCTCTCTCTTGTCTCCTTTATTCACTACCCATTTCCTACCCTCCCTCAGATCTTCTACTTTATCGTCCCAAATCCATATATCTCCGTTTACCCATATCATATCTCTCCCGATCCTTACCCTATTACCTTTAGTCCTCTTGATGGTTTTCTACCCTTTTTTATACCCATCTTTGCTGCTCTGAGTGCTACTGGAGCACCAGCTGGTGGAGCTGCGGGTATAGCTAAAACTATCAATGATTCAAATGCTGCAAAACGACAGCTTGAAGAAAGCAAACGTCATAATGAAGCAATGGAAGCCATTGCTGTGGGAAAAGGTCTTTATTTGAAACCATATAAAGAAGGATTGGGATTTCGTCTCAAACCATATACTAAAGGAGCAGGACTTAAATGCGAGTCGAGAAACTAAAAGTGACGCTACCTCACCGAGCACTAACCTATGTAGGTATGTATGTATGTATGTATGTATGTATGTATACCATTAAGCCATTTCCCTTTATTCGGGGTAGGCGTGACACTACCCGATTCGGGTAGTGTTTCTAGGTGGATAGTTTCTTGTAGTAAATAACTACAAGTGTGGGCTCACCACACCCACGACATCGGGATCTTCTTCCATCCTAGAAAGTCATTATTTTCCTCCAATTTAGTTACGAGGCACGTCCAGATAGTAAGAGTACTGGTACTCTCACAGCTGTAGGGAATAATTTCTCGACATGTTGGCAACAATGCCGCGTAGCCTGACCCCTCCCCTTTAAAACAAGACCAATCCGAGGTTAGTGTGTTGAAAACTCTGGACGCAGTAGCATCTCTCGCGAAAAATGTCGATCGTTTCTCCCGCCAAGTGCAAAATTCGCGCCGTCATTCGCTACCTCGTTGTGAAGGGAAAAGCTCCAGTTGAGATTTATAATGAAGTGAAAACTGTTTACGGCAGTGGAGCTATGAATCGTACGAGTGTGTACAAGTGGTGTCGCGAATTTAAAAATGGCCGTACTGCCGTGCATGACGATCAGAGTAGCGGAAGACCTTCAATTGTGACTGACGATCTTGTGGAAAAAATCGAGATTGCGGTCCGTGACGATCGCAGATTAACGTTAGATGAACTTTCTGCGATTTTTCCGCAAATCTCTAGATCCTTGTTACACGAAACAATCACAGAAACTCTCGGATATCGGAAATTGTCTGCGAGGTGGGTCCAAAAACAGCTGAGGGTGCACATGGGTAGAAACAAGTTTTTAACGGACGAGTGGATGAAGGGGGAGGTGGAGAAGTGGGCGAAAGAGCTGGCGGGAGACTTCTTCGAGGCAGCCATAAAAAAATTGATCCCGCGGCTCACCAATTGCATCGAGAGGGATGGTGACTATGTCGAAAAATAACTTGTATATGTACTAGTGTAACCAACTATGTTTTTATGTTAATAAATTTTGTTTGAAGCCTACATAAATTGAGCACACTTACTTTCTGGACAAAAATTACGCTCGTCTTGGTCTTGTTGAATTTCAAACCTTCAGTTCGATACCTTATGTAGACATTGGTCAAAATAAATTGTATGTAGGTGATGAAATAATTGAAATACCTACAGGAAGTTATGAAATAAGTGACATAAAGCGCTATCCGCAGAATGTTTGGGTAAAAACCTAAGGTTCTATAGGTCATTCGCTGGGTTTTTTTCCACGCAAACTAGATGCTAAACAACTTTATGAATCTGATCAACCAGTATCAATCATAAAAGTGAATTCCTTGAGAATTGAGTGTAGCATAACGATAGGTGCATACATTAATGGTCAGAAAGTACATACTATTAATGAATTTTTTCCTCTGGTGCCACCTGGATATAAGATAGTGGAAGTACCGTCTCATGTCATTTACTTACCAGTCGCCGTGCAGACAATAGATCATATAACGCTCTGTATAGTTGATTAAAACGGACATTTGGTTAATTTTCGTGGAGAAATTGTAACAATCAGACTACACTGCAAGTCTTCACGATAATGGGTATTGTTTTCAATGAAAAGGTTGGCTTCAGCTATAATACTTTATTACCATGCCGCAAGCGCATCAGTCGACAACGAGCTGTCAAAGGGTTAACACTTCAAAACGTGCTGCTGCTGACAAGGGTGGGCCTCAAGGTTACACCACTCGCAAAAAGAAGAGAATGAAAAGATTCAAGATTTTTTGTGCATGCCTCTGTATTTTTGTGTATCGGCGTTTAATTGCTTGTCATGGAAGAGGAAATTTTAAACTTTGAAACTCCCATAATTTTTGACGAATCTATCGCTTATTGCGAAGTACATGCACATCAGCCATATGCCTCATCAATCTTCAATAATACCCTACTAAAAAAAAGTCAGGAATCGTCATAAAAAAAGTCAGGACTTCTGACCATTTCTGACCACTTTTGTTGCGTTTCTCGACACAAATCGTCAGGAAAAGTCAGAATTCATGAGAAATGTTCAGAAATCGTCAGAACCTGGGTTCGAAGGATAATCCTTTTATTAGGGGTCCAAGAATAGAATGCCATAAAACCTAATCTCTTTTATATTTCCCAGGTTATTTATATTATTTATTCATATTCATTCATGCATATTCTCTTTTTACTTATATTTAATTATCATTTTGAATACAAAATTTGATTTCTCTGATTTGTCTTTTTATTCAAAGAATGTTTAGTATTATTTTGTTATTTTGTATTTTTTAAATTTTCTATTTTCAAATTGATTAAAATGAAGACTTCGGTTCGTCTATTATTAAAAAAAATAACAAAGGAAGAAATACATTTGCTAAGGGGAGGCAAAGTGCTCGTGAAATGAGCACCATATAATTATAAATACAAACAAAGTGGAAACGCTCAAAATCGAATTCACAGCTAGTTTAGTAGGGTAGTGATGAAATTCGAATTTTTGTGCAAAATCAAGATCATTGTCTTCTATCTAGCAAGAGCTCACTTCACGTGTAGGGAAGATTGGTCAAGACTGATGGAACACCAGTGGCCAATACAGTTTTAGTTTGTTACGCCATCTGTCATTTGTTTGAAAAAGCAAGATATGAAATCAGTGCTATTGAAATTAATAGAAATAAAAATGTTGGTCTGACTAGCCTTATGAAAAATTATCTATCTTTAAATGCTGGACAATCACATGACGTAGAGAATACTGGTTGGCTTGAAATAAATAATGATGCAAAGTCATTAACTAATGCTATTGGTTATTTTGATATATCCATACCTCTTAGCATGATATTTGGTTTTGCTGAAGATTATCACAAAATCATTGTTAATGCTAAACATGAACTTATTTTCACAAGATAAAAAATTGATGCAAATTCCATCTTACAAACAGCTCCCAATGAGCTGTATAAAATTGAAATTAATAACATGGAAGTGTTTTTACCAAGCGTTAGATTGTCAGATTCGCGAAAATTTCAGGTCTGCTAAAATATATTGAGAACGATCCATCTATTGCAATAAGTTTTCTTACTTGGGAATTGTATGCATATCCTCTACTTCCAACGACTTCAAACCATGTTTGGACTTTAAAAACATCAACACAATTGGAGAAACCGAGATTTGTTGTACAGCAAACCCTCGTTAAGACGAACTCGAAGGGACTGGGGAATTGGGAGTTCGTGTTGAAATAATTCGTGTGAAATATGTACATCTAACTCGAGTAAATTCACCTACTATATTAATCTTATATTCTTTCTTGATGATTGTACATTAGGGTGGCTCAAAAATGCGTGACAAAATTTTGTGTCATGCTAGAGGGCGACGACCCCCCCCCCCCCCATTTTGTTCCAAATACGAAAAAAGAAAGTACCCAATTTTTGTTTTTTCGCTTTTTTACTGCTGTCGGTTTTGACTTGATGTTTCCCATGTAAAATGCATGGGGAAAAATCACTTCTCAGTTTTTGAAATAACTTTTTAGGGTTTGAAAAAATGTGACGGAAAAGTAGAGGCTCGTAGAAAATTAACCACCATGAATATTATGTATCGGACATATGGGTTTGACACCCCTAACACACCCCCACGATTCCCTGAAAACTACTCTTAAAAACCAAAAATATCAATTCTCCATAAAAAGGACCTTTTGGGCACTGTATTGTGGTCTTTTTTTTACCTAAAATTATTTATAATGATCTAGCGGAATATTTGTTACCGTTGCTTAATGAATTTTTAATTATTCAAACAAATGGAATTTGTTTGAATAATTTTTTTTCGAAATTTCGTTTTTTTCCTGATAATTATTACTACTGGTATAGTGGAATATTTATTAACAATAATTTATTAATTTTTAATCATGTAAAAAAATGTAATTTGTTTAAATAATTTTCTTTTGAATTTTTTTTATTAAAGTTTATTATTATTTCTTCAGTGGAATGTTTATCAACATTTGTTAATTAATTTGCAAAGTTTTAAACGAATTCCATTTGTTTGAATATTCGAAAATTGAAAAATGGTTGTTAATAAATATTGCAGTAGACCAATAGTAATAATTTTTATGAAATAAACGAATTTTCGAACAAAAAATTTGAACAAATTCCATTTATTTAAATAATTGAAAATTAATTAGGCAATGTTAATAAATATTCCACTAGACCAATTTGAATAATTTGAGGTAAAAAGAGACGAGAATGCAGTGCCGAAAAGGTCGTTTTTATGGAGAATTGATATTTTTCTTTTCAAGGGTTGTCTTCAGGGACTTGTGGCTATTGGTCTACTGGAATATTTATGAACAATAATTAATTAATTTTGTTTTTCTCGAAAATTCGTTTTTCCCTAAAAATTATTACTATTGGTCTAGTGGAATATTTATTAACAATAATTTAATAATTTTCAATTATTTAAACAATTGAAATTTGTGATAATAATTTGTTTTAAAAATTTTTTTCTATGAAAGTCATTATTGTTGATGTAGTGGAACATTTAAAATCATTGATTAATTAGTTTTTAAATATTTACTCGAAATTTTGTGGAAAAATGATTGTTTAAACAAACTAAAGGTTGTTGAAAATCAATAATAATTTATGTTTTATAGTATTGGAGAAAATGTCCAATAAATTTATGTTATTAAAGATAATAAACTGCCAGTTGGATGAATTTTTAGACAAAAAACACTTTTTTCTTTAAAAAAGAAAAAAAATGTTTGAGAAAAATTATTTAAACAAATGGAATTTGTTTGAAAATTTGCAAGTTAATTAACAAATGTTGATAAACATTCCACTGAAGAAATAATAATAAGCTTTAATAACAAAAAAATTTGACAAGAAAATTATTTAAACAAATTCCATTTGTTTGAATATTAAAAAACTGATAAATTATTGTAAATAAATACTCCACTAGTCCAATAGTAATAATTTTTAGAAGAAAAAAAAAGAATTTTCGACAACAAATTATTTAAACGAATTCCATTTGTTTAAATAATTAAAAATTAATTAAGCAATGTTAATAAATATTTCACTAGATCAATATCAATAATTCTAGGTGAAGAAAATATGAGAATACAGTGCTCAGAAGGTCGTTTTTATGAAAAATTGATATTTTTGGTTTTAAGGATAGTTTTCGGGGACCCGTAAGGGTGTGTTAGGGGTGTCAAACCCATCAAACAAAAAAAACAAAAATTAGGCATTTTCTTCTTTCGGATTTGGAACAAAATGGGGGGGGGGGGGCGGTGCCCTCTAAAAAAAGTGTTTCTGAGTCACCCTACTGTACATAGAAGAGGTCGATTTTGGAATGGCAAACTTTTCTGCAATTTGAGTTTTGTTCACTGTCCCGCGGTGCACTTCATCTAAAATCATCAACTTTTTCTGAATATCAATGCTTGTTTGCTTGCTTTGGGCCATTGTAATGTTCAAAAGCACGAGAGCACCACTAATTTTTCACATCACCGATTTCAAAATCTAAGAATTTTAAAATTAGAAAACACCACTAAATCTGACATGAACATGCACCTGTCCTGTCTTATACGTTCAAGTTACGTTACCGACTTATCACTGAGAGACTGACGCTCGAATGAATAGTGATTCACCTGTAAAAAATGTTCAAAAAATATGCAAGTGTGGACATTGAAATGATTGGTTTTGGGGTAGAGATTCGAGAACTGTGATTCGCCCTTCTACCGTAGTTAGTTTGAACATACCTGCATAACAATTTCGAGACATTGCATGGGCCATACGGTCCTGCGAAATTCATTAATTCAACTTTTCTGAAATGCACCTTTTGTAAATAAATATATTCATAAGACCCTAATGCCAATACAAAAATTCTTTGTAACAATTGGGTCAATTAAATTCGACATTTTTCACAAAAATCAGTAAAAATATCACAGAACGATAAAAAACTCACCAAGGAGCATGGACGTGTTCGTGTTAAGTGGAACAAAAGAACCGATGGGACCTCAGAAGTTGTTCAAAATTCGTACGAACCGAAATTCGTGTTAACCGAATAAAACTCCATAAGGCCCTGTATAATCCTGCCGGGACCGCAATTTCTGTACGTGTTAACCGAGTGTTCGCCTTAACCGAGTTCGTGTTAACGAGGGTTTACTAGGTTTTCAAACAACCAGAAAAAACAATACTAATAAAAACTCTAGCCAGTTTGAGCATTGCAATCTACCTAATGTGAAACTATTTTTGAATAATCAGCGTTATCCTTATGTTAATTTAAATCTCAATATTATCCAAAATCAGTATGCTCTACTTTATGAAATGTATACAAACTTCCAAGCTGAATACTATGGTAAAGGAACGCAACCATTGTTGTCGAAAGGAGAATTTATAGAGTATGTGCCTCTAGTTGTTATTGATTGTTCGAAAATGTATCATTGAAATATGGACCTGTTGACGTTCGTTTAGAATTTGAAATCAGTGAAAATTTTCCCGCTCAAACATCAGCATATTGCCTCATCTTACGTGATCGTGTAATTGAATGTGAACCAATAAGTGGTGCGGTGAAAAATTTAATATAAAACTATTTCGAGCAGATTGAATCAATTTAGTTTCTTACGAATGGAGCTGCATCCCATCAAAGTATAGATGTATGAATCAATGGTTGGAACATAATTTTCATGGCCTACCGTGGAATACTGGCGATCTACCTCATACGTTTGTGAAAGAAATCTTGGAAACTATTATTAAAGATTCCAGTAAAATGTATGTGAAAGGCTTCGAAAAGAAAAATTTGTTTGAAAAGTTTGTTACTCGGAAAACAACGCAAATTATTGACATGCACGATACTCTGTGGACCTTAGTTAGCTTCATTCCCAATGATAAATATTTTTTCAAATTTCTATAATGAACTATATCATTTTTCTTTGGTAGCAAATTTGGTACTAATTTTGGAATTGTGCATTTTGAGATGAGAGGTATGAAATGGTCTGGGCATAAAGGTAAGTCTTCATGTAAATCACGAAGCTCTTCTGGATATGCTAAATTCACCTCTAAGATGTAACCTTCAGGTGAATCGTCAGGAATATTGACATAAATCTATTATTTTCCGTTGCATATCAATTTGAGCATTAGGAAACCCCACCTCGAATACATTTTTCAATAAATAACAACATTTCAACATCTATGAATGAAATAGAGGATTTATTAACACTTGTAAAATAACAACCTTTCCTGAGTTTATTGAAGTTGACATTAGGGGATTGGTGATGTTTTTATTGATAGTCCAGTACCTGTTAGATCTTGCTGTGTGGGACGAACTTAACTAAAGCGGCGCAGGCGCGACTGAATAGAACTGAACTGCTGAACTGAAACTGGAGGGTCCCTCGATGAGGCTCAGGTTATATAATCCCCAAACTCGTTAATCATCGTGAAAATCCTTGATTCTAACACCTTTCTATTCGGAAGTTCGGCGTATGGAATATAATCGGTCTAATTAACCTTCTACTGTTCCATAGAAGCTAGGAGATGCGTGACAAGTCATGACATGTTCAATTTCACATATTGATATTTCGGCGCGTGGCGTACAAATAGCTTAATTTACATTCAGCTTAATCTTCCGGAGCCTTCAGGTGCTTCACATAGATTCTTAAATTTATTGGATGCTGTCAGGGTAGATCCTGATTTATATCAATATTTCGGCTGGAGTCATACGACTAATCTAATAAATCTTTTACAGTAGCCTCGTCGTATTTCCTCGAATCGTACATTTTGAAAGATTATACGATCTAGGCGAGTTAATACTTGTTTTTCGTTTTGACATTGATTGAGAGTGTATTTCCTGATTCACATAATTTGGTAAGATTTTAGGCGCAGTGATTTAAACTTAACCTTTACATAAAGTAATAAGTTATTTGTTGTTCCTAGTCGCGGGACGTGACACTTGTATGTTTTAACATTGCATCAAAAGCAAGTCCCGGTGCTGTGTAATAGTGTAATGGATCTAAATTGTACGTTGAAAAACACGTTTATCTAAAATTTTGAAAAATATCAGTCAAAAGTAAAACATCAGCTTTTAAATAAAAATAAGAGTACTCACCCATAGTGTTCAAATTAGAAGTTTTCCATATTTTACAAGCATGTTGTTAATCTTGGTCTGAAATATTTGAATCCTATCATCATATTTGAATCCTATCATAAAAGAGAGGTTGCGAGTATATCTCAAAAACTGAAGCCGATTCTCTCTACACCTATTGGTTGGATTTAAATTCGCCGCCTCCCTCGTGAAAAGATAGACCAACTTTAGATCACAGTATAGACAGGTATATTCTTGTCCCGGCAGCTTGAACCCCCAATATCCCATCATTATTAGGCTCATCACGAGTCATAGATTGTAAAGGAGGCGCTCTTTCTTGTAAGTTTCAACAGAAAGAGATGACGAGATGGAGGGAGGGACAGAGTTCCATAAATATAACGGCGACTGGTTGAAGCCTTCTAGATCTCGTAAATAATAATAAATCATCCCAGATTCTTTGAGACTTTTAGGTATAGCTAGTCTGTTGATACAGACAGCTATCCTTATTTAACAGAGAGAGTGGTGTCTATTTCAATGCCCTAAAATTGATGCAGGTATAGACTGAAAGGTAAAAGACCAGAAAAAGACCAAACGTGGTTTGAAACTGGTCTAAATGTGATCTAAAGTTGGTCTTTCTTTTCACGAGGGCTATGCTTTAGAATCGATATTAGAATCGAGAAGTGCGGTCTAGAATTATATGTAGGTTAAGAACAGGCATGAGCATAACTATTCATGTGCACATTGATGATTGATTATAGCTGACGATATGGTCGTAAGAACTCATCGCATGGGGGGTGGAGGTGGCTCCAGTTTAAAAGGGGAAAACCAGCTAGATGATGGTGGCTAAGAATTTGCGGCGTTGTGCCGGCTATGTACGTTCCCCGGTTTCTCCCTTACAATTGAGGGTGACACCACGTGACACCCACGAGTCACTCACGCTGAGTCTATGAGTGATACAAGTCAAGTCCGGAGTTTGAATTGTACAATTTTGACTGACTCTTAATCCATTTAAAATTAAACAATTTACATATTTTAAAATCAAATATTGAAGTTTTCAAAAATTTGAGTCGTCAGTACTTAAAGAAATGAAAACATTCAATTTAATTAAATTTGAAGTTTTTGTAAAATATTGTTTCAGTCTACAATGTTTCAATTTTTATCCATTTCGTGTCAAACTTAAAAACAATTATTATTTAATTAGTAGTAATAATAGTGTCTTCATATAAAATGAGCAATCACAAAATCAAAATATGTACAATTTGAACGTTACAATTTCAATTCTTTTATTTAAAAACCATTTCATTTGTAAATAACTTTAAGATATATTGAGAAGCTTTTAAAAAATTAACTTTTTAAAAGTACGAAATATTTCATAATACTGAAAAGTGTTTATTATGATTCCTAAGAAAAAGGATAATGAACTCAAATGTCAAAACATGTTCTCTATAATTTTATAAGCAATTTTGTTCCATTTCAAAATATTGTAAAAATTTTTATGAAATATTTGATTGATTTCATTAATATTGTACAATTTATGAAAAAATTTCTAAAATAATAAATAATTTTTAAATATTTCAGAAAGTCTAAAAAGAAATGTAGATTTTTGAACATTTTGAAATTGAATTTAAAACTTTTTTATGAATTTCACATGATCTTAAAATAATTTCAAAATCAAAATATCTTCAATTTCAACGTGACAATTTCAATTCTTTTATTCAAAAACAATTTCATTTGTAAATGACTTTAAGATATATTGAGAAGTTTAAAAAAAAATTACCTTTTTGAGAAGTACGAAATATTTCATAATACTGAAAAGTGTTTGTTATGATTCTTAAGAAAATGGATAATTAACACAATTATCAAAACATACTCTCAATGATCTTATAAGCAATGTTTTTCTATTTCAAAATATTGTAAAAAAATTTTATGAAAAATTTGATTGATTTTATTAAATATATGCAAGTTATGGAAAATTTTCTAAAATAATAAAAAATGTATAAATATTTCAAATAGTCTAAAACGTTTTGGATGAAAATTCAAAAAGTTAGAGCCTTTTCAAAAATTTTGAGACCAACGCACGTTATGAGAAAAAAGTCAGGAGGAGAAAAACATTGCTTTTTGAACACCCTACAAGATTGTTATAACAACTTTTTGAATTTTCGTGTAAAATGGAAAATTCAAACTTTGATCGCACAACAACAATAATGAAAAATAAAAAATTCCATTTTCCGGTCAAACTATATGAGATACGAAAAAGATGAGAAAACGAAGAATTGTGCTTTTAAAAAAAGATCTATATTTTTTGATAATAATTTTTTAATCGGAGGCGTCCATTTTGTTTAACTTCGTAAAAAACAGCATTGAAAAAAGAATAATTTTTGAACAAGCTACACAAGCTACGAAAAAAATAATCAGAAAAAAGTTATTCACTAAAAAAAGAGCTACAAGCTTTTTATAAATTATTTTTTAAAGGATGCGTTCTAAGGACATGACGATCTAGTTTTGAATAAAAAGCCTATTTGATTGCCAATTGTTTTTCCTACAGTTTTACCCAACTATCAATATACTCATAAGGGAAAACACCTTTCCTTGTTAATAAATTTAATTCATCATCATTTGCGCAATATTGTCTCGTAATCTTTTTCTTATCATTATTTAAATATGATGCCAATTTTTAAGACTACTAGGCATTAATCTAAATGAGTCAATAAATCGAAGCTTTACATTTGTTCCTTTTACTTGTTTTGTAAAAGATATATATTTCTATTTGTTTATAGGTAATAATTGAATGCTACCTGCAAAACTTGTAGCCAAGTCAACTTTATGATGATTCAAAGATTTTTCAAATTCAAAATGACATAAATATGGATCACAGAACCAAGTGCGACAATGATCCTTTGTAAATTGTGATTTTACCAATCGGGATAGATTTTTAATCCATGCAAAGTGATAAATTCGATTATTTTTAAAAATATCATCTTAATCATCTAAATCAATTTCTGTATTTTCAATCATAAGAAGACGAATTATGGGCTTGTCTGATTTCAGCTGACTTAAATACAGCGGAATACTATTTTCATAAGACACTATACTATAAACATTCATACTCAAATTATTTAATTTCTCAAATTTCGATATATCATGTAAACTAATAGAAAATTGTATTCCATCATATTTGAGTTCAGTATCGAAATGAGGATAAGAACTAGTACGGTTATAATCTCTTTTAGCAGGGTATAGAGGTGCCACTGCCGACCAGAGAAAACAAAAAGCATCACTATTCTCTACATTTACAACTGCTCTTTTATCTCTTACAAATTTTGGTAATCGTATATAAGTTGAAAAAACCGGGAAGCGAAAGTGGTGAATATTTATTGAAATTTACATTTAAATTCATAATTTCTTTTAATTTCCAATAAGATTTTGATTGTTGAAACTCTTCAACTTCAAATAAGATTTTCTCTCTTGCTTTAATCTCAAACCATTCACCAATATCTGTCAACTCAAGAATAGTTTCGTTTTTGGCGTTAACAAATTTTATTTCTTATTCCCCCACCATCTTCTAATGCACTGAATTTAGCAGCTAAAGTAACGATGACTTTTAAGCCCCCCCCCCCCCCCCCAGGATTCAGGGTATTCTTTATTCGTGCAATAATCATATTTTGCATCATCTAAAAATCTATTTAAGTCCTTATGAGTTAAATTTATCATTAAACCTGTTCTAATTAGATTTCTGAAGGCAGTCTCCATGTCTTCCCACTTGATATTTTATTTGTCCTCAGCTTCATTGATCCCTTCTCCTCTTCTTAATAACTTCTTGAATTTCCGATTTCTGGTTTTTGAAATCCAAACTAGAGATTGAATTTTATTTTTTTGACCCAAAGAAAAGTATTTTCCTATTCTCAGGAGTTTATTCAACAGCCGTATATTTTGGATTCCACTTCGGATCCAAAAATCAATTTCTTCAAATGTGGCATTAATTCCAACATTTCGTAAGCCTCATCTATCATTTTAATAAGTCTCTTACACTGCTCTGAATTCATTTTCAAAATATTTTTGAAAATATGCTCACTGAATAACTTTCAAGTTTGAAAAGTCCAACACCAAATACTAGGTAAATTTCACTACATATTTCAGTTAATTTTCCACTGAATGCTACACACTGAATAGTAGCTAAGTATACACTAAACTCACGTTGAACTGTATATTATTATATTGCTTTCAATTCGTCTGCCGACTCGCTTGGAGGTTTGATATTAACTCACGGTGTGCTTGAAGACTGAAAAAGTTTGACTAAAATGGATCCAAAATCTGTTAACGCAAAAAGTTTCTATATCGTTTGGACATTGAAAATCAGCTGCATTTAAAATCCTAGCTGCTGCCTTTCGCGAGTTATACGCATTTTTAGATGTTTACATAACAACCTGTACCACAAAGCTTGCGTAATCAAGTTTATTAAGTACAACGCTTTTTTAAGTTCACCGTTTTTCCAAAATATATCGAAAATAAGTTTGTGATGCTTATTTTTTACATTTGGAAAATTTAAATACTACTTTTAGCCAAGCCCAGGACCAACCACGTGGACGTAGTGTCTGAATGCTCTCATTTTGTATTTACCTGAATCCAAAAAACAGGTTTTTACGAATGTGTCTGTCTGTCTGTTAGTCTGTTAGTCTGTTTGTCTGTAGATTTTTAGTTTGTTAGCCTGATAACTTTCGAAAGAATTGACCGATTGGATTGGCCTTTGGTATATTCTTTCAGTCTCCTACACTGAAGGTCAAGATCGTTAGCCAGCCATTTTGGATGAAAATTCAAAAAGTGAGCGCATTTTGAGAATTTTTGATACCATTTTTTTTTTCAAAATTTGAATATTATATTTGTGGCTGTTCTTAGTACTTGAAAATTCAAATTATTTATTTCAATGACGTTTTTCGATCAAATGAGAATTTTCAGATTACAGAATTTTCAAAATCCAAATTAAGAAACGAAAATTAACATTTTCAGCCAAACAACGCACGATACGAAAAAAAGTCAGCAAAAGAAAAATATTTCTTTTTGCACGCCCTACAAGAATATTATAACGCCTTTCTGAATTTTCTTGAAAAATCGAAAATTCACATTTTTATTGCACAAAAAATAAGTCCAAAAATTTAATTTTACGGTGATACTATGCAAGATACGACAAATGATGACTCAACAAAATTTGTGCAATCAGAAAAGATCTACAAATTTGTAATCGATCACTTTTTGATAGGATGTATAGTTTTTGTTTTATTCGTAAAAATAACAATAACAGTGAACAAATCTGCTCGATAAGTGGGCAGATTCTCATCAAAACTTTGCTAATTTAATTTCTTTTTTACCTCATGTGTGGGTTTTCGAAACATTTAATTGTTTTTATGTTCTCAATTCTATTTCTAACGATCAAAACACTAAAATAACTATCATTAATGCTCACGGTACTTGAAAATTGGAACCATTTATTCTTATAACATTTTAATGTCCAAAACTAAGGATTAAAGTAATTAATAATGATAATTAATTAATTAATAATTGATATCTTTAATTTAATTTAAAATTCGTGTGGTATTGAATATTTATCATTGATGTTAATCTCTTCCCGAGATAGAGGATTTAATATAATAAATTTTTTAATTATTTAAATTATTTATAAAGGAAAAAAAGAGTTTTTTGTTCCATGCCTAGAGGTAGGCCGAGAATTGGCAGATGGGAACATATGAACTCCTATCTAATACAACGCTGCTGAAGGCTGGTGACCCTCTCAGTATAAAACATCAACCAATTGCGACTCTCTCGGTTTCTATTCCTTTTCCTCACCCCTCCCCCCGTAACAGACGTTTTGGTTGGACTGACGTTACAACTAGACTCTCCACCATACGGCGAATGTATGTAGTTGGTTGTACAATCTAAACAATTAATAATACAAACAATAAAATAGCCTCGGAATAGTCAGATTAATTTTATTTAATTACACGAAAAAGAAACTTCAATATTTTAATTATGATTCACAAGAAGAGAGAGAGAGAGAAAGAAGGTTCACGCGCGTGTGTGTGTGCTGTGTCTGCAGTGATGCCAATGTTGGTGGCCGTGCGCTGGTTGGCTGCAGTTGGCGCGCAATTCAAAATAGATATTCAAAATCGCTTTATCAGAAGATTATATCAGACGATTCGAGCATTCAACTTGCACAAGTAGAGCGTATTCTCAATTAAAAGAGATGTTAGAGAAAGAAGAGTGGGATCTATCGAAATTTCCCGAAATGGTGCGAATAACAACAGAATCTGAAGAAGAAGAGCACGAGCATCTTTTGCACGAAATATCGATTGGACAAAACTAATACGATAAACTGAATGTTAAACAGAAAGAAATTGTCGATTTGATTCTCCGAGTTATAGAAGGATGTCATACTTTCAGGAAATGTTTTTACATTGACGGACCAGGAGGATCAGGAAAAACTTTTGTTTATAACTCTGTTCTACTTATTGAAAGGTCGACCTAAAAATATTTGCACGATGACCTTCACCGGCATTGCTGCAACATTACTTCCTCAGAGAAAAATAGTGCACAAAACTCTTGTTTCGCCAGTGTCTCTATTTGCGGACTCGACTTCCAACATTTCAGCTCAGTCAAAAGTAGGAAAAAGATTCAAAGAAGTAGACGCATTCATTTGGGAAGAAGCACTGATGGCACCACGTTTGCCACTCGAAGTCATGGACAGAACATTGCGTCATTTCGTGTCTAATAATTTGCCATTTGGCGGAAAGATTGTTGTTTTGGGTGGTGACTTCAGGCACGTGCTGCACGTAAATGCATATTGCTTCCAATTCATCTAGATTTTATGAATAATTCAATTCAAAAATTCATTGAAAAATGTTTTAATAAATCTTAATGCACATTTGAATGTATGTAAATTTGAGTGTTTTTAAGTAACTAAATAATAGAATTTGCGCGCGCGTAGCGCGCGGTATTCTCTGGTAATAAATTATATCTTTAATAGTATGGATGAATTTAAATAAGTTTTTTTTTCAAACAAAATTTATAAATATATATCAGTAAATGAAGTTTAAAATTATAAGTGAAGCGAAGAAAATTCTATTACTGCTTTTAATAGCTGTAAGGAGTATGATTTGTTCTGTATACATGTTAGCTTGTAACGTGCCCGGAATTTTAAAAAATCACGATGTATAGATTCTCCGCTTTGCTCTGACTAATACCCTAATCCATTATTGTTTTCTATGAAACGTAAACTTTCTTCTACGCGAGCAAGAATTACGTGAATTTTTAGTGTTTCCAGAGGTAAAGCAACAATGAACAATTGAAGACACGGATTCAACAACCGGTCGAGCGCTTGAAACGCGTATAAGTATTGTATAAAAGGTTCCAAGTAAGATCGGAAAAAATTTTTCATCAAATCACGAAATAAAAAATATAGTGATGTAAAGGACATTAAACCGCGTATTTTTTGTTCAATCGAAATTTTTATTTAACCAACAGTTTCCGAGAAAAAAATCATTTACCGCTTTTCGTGAGTCTCGAAAAATCTGTACGATTATAAACTCAACTCGCGATATTTCCGAAACAAAGAGAGCAAATGACTTGAAAATTGGAACATAACTGCCCAACATTCAAGCGAAGCCAATAGAGTCATCAAAAATGTTTAAATGTTTGTTTGTTTAATTAAAATTAATAACAATTAGTGCTGGGTCGAATTTGTGACTTCAAATTTTCCACATGCGGGGAAGTTTTTCAAAATTGAAGTTTCGAAAAACTTCCAGCGGAGAAGTTGTAGAATGAACTATGAAATAAATTTTTCCGTTTACCAAAGTTTACCAAAGAAAATTTTTAAATGTAATTTAAGAGTATATTTATTAGGCACAACAAACCCTACATCAATATCTTTCTTCATGTAAAAAAAAATTACCAAAAAAAATCGCATTTTTTTCGCGCGGAGAAAGTAGAACCCTGCCTTAAAAACATCATTTCCCCCAAATAACACATGAAGACGCTCTCCGAGATACGAAAGAGTTATAAACAGTTTTTTCGATTTGTTTTGCGATTTTATTTTACGCCATGTCACACAATACTTATAGTTAGACTATTTAGAATTAAAATTTTTAGTAAAAAGTTAAGTAAAAGGGCGATTTATATTATTTTATTGTTTTTGATACCTGATTTTATTGAATTATTTTAGAATTATTAACTTTTCAGTATTATTTTGATAATTACTTTTGAGGTTAAATAGGTACTGAAAAATATGTTTGAAAATATGTATCACAAAGCAAATGTATGTTATTATAATAAGATAAATTAACTGAATTATTTTTGAACACAAAATTATTGTTAAAATTATCTCAAATATAACATATATCTGTACTGGGAAATTTGTATACGATTTTAAACAAAAAAGCTGCAGTTTGAATTATTTTATTATTTTATAGAACTTTTTTTACTATAATTCTGTCGAAGATGATGAAATGGAACTTCAGAAAAATTAAAATAAGTATTAAAGAACGATAACAATTAAAAAAGAAAACAGAGAAAACAAACAATTCACCAAATAATATACGTACTAGAAGCACTCGTCGCGGAGCTAGCGACGCGTGTACTCGGCGTGACACTTTAAACAATCGCGTCTCGCAAAGTTATAAACATAGCTGGTCCGGGTAAACAAAAAAATTTATTTCATAGTCTATTCTACAACTTCTTCGCTGGAAGTTTTTCGAAACTTCAATTTTGAAGAACTTCCCCGCATGTGGAAAATTTGAAGTCACAAATTCGACCCAGCACTAATTGTTATTAATTTTAATTAAACAAACATTTAAACATTTTTAATGACTCTATTGGCTTCGCTTGAATGTTGGGCAGTTATGTTCCAATTTTCAAGTCATTTGCTCTCTTTGTTTCGGAAATATCGCGAGTTGAGTTTATAATCGTACGGATTTTTCGAGACTCATTAAAAGCGGTAAATGATTTTTTTCTCAGAAACTGTTGGTTGAATAAAAATTTCAATTGAACCAAAAACACGCGGTTCAATGTCCTTTACATCAACATATTTCTTATTTCGTGATTTAATGAAAAAAATTTTCCGATCTTACTTGGAAACTTTGGACAATACTTATACGCGTTTCAAGCGCTCGACCGGTTGTTGAATCCGTGTCTTCAATTGTACTTATTGCTTTATAAGCAGTAACTTTCCGAAACACTAAAAATTTACATAATTCTTATTCACGTAAAAAAAAGCTCATGTTTCATAGAAAACAATAATGGATTAGGGTATTCATCAGAGCAAAGCGGAGAATCTATACATCGTGATTTTTGAAAAATTTTGGGCACGTTACAAGGTAACATGTATACAGCACAAATCATACTCCTTACAGCTATCAAAAGCAGTAATAGAATTTTCTTCGCTTCACTTATAATTTTAAACATTATTTACTAATCTATATATCTAAATATTGTTTAAAAAAACTTATTCAAATTCATTCATACTATTAAACATATAATTTATCATATATACGATTCAATAAATAATATATAAAAAATATTGAGTCACAATATTATTACATTAAACTTAAAAAAAACATTGAGTAACGTGCCCACAGTGTTGAGGGTGCTAGACTTTTCGAGAGTTCGTCAAAATAGGCAAGGAGCACGTGTTCTGTTACAAAGGTTATTTCACTTGTTTGGTACCTGTATTCATATAGACTGGTCGGATGTTTGACAGCTTTTTATGAGCGTCATGAAAACAAATGTGGTCAGTTGAGTTGCCCGGGAAACGCCGCGTAATTGTTACATTGTTTCATCCAGAAGAAAGCGCTAAAAAATGTCATAATTAATTGAAATTGTTATATAATTGAGCAGTTACTGCATGTTATAAATAGTTGTAATTTTCTCACTGGAAACATTGAGAGTTAGGCATTTTTTCACGGAAAAAGTTTCCGTAAAAACGTCACAGCGTTAGCCATGCTTTTGGAAAACTAAACTCGGATACCTTTGCGAAAATGCACCTGTTATCTTTCTTCCCTTCCCCTCGGTTTCTCCTTGGTTCCCCTCAGTTTTCCTTGGCCGCCCACCTGTATACTTACAAACTCAGGTAAACGACCTTTTCCTGTCAAAAATTTCATTGCAAGAACGAAAACGTTTTTGAAGAGGATGGATAGTTTCCATACTCATAGGCTTTGCGGCGCCGCTTGCGCGACTGTCCGTCAAAACTTCCGGGAACAATTTATTCAACACTTGCCTTGACATAATATTATACTTTTTTTTTTTGTCAAATGTTTTCCTCATTTCCTTGGTTGCCCATTAGGGTGGGCCGAATTTTTTTTTTTTTTTTTTGAAAGACCTCAGGTCCAAAAAGTTTCTACTGGATCCCAGTAACTCACAGGCCAAATTACAGATTTTTAAAAAAATATTTAACGGGAGCGCATCGACAATAAAGCCTAAAATGTGAAAAAATGTTAATTTTCACTTTTTCTATTTTAATCTTTTTTATATTTGACAGGTCTAATCATTTAAATCAGTAAACTATTATCTACTAAAGTCATTTTCTACACATACAGTACAGCATTAACAAGAGAAGAGCGATATTTATCCCGAAAATGAGAGCGGGAGATGGTGCAAAATGCATTTGCACTGCATTTTGTCACTTCAAGTTCATGTTTTTCTTGAAAAATCTTATTAATAGCTTTTTTCACAAATTCCTAGATTAAAATATTATTTTCGTCCTATATAATCCTGTATCAAAGTCGTAACTTGTCTGATGATCGGATGCGTAACGAATTTCCTGAAGCTAAGCTCGGTTGAGGCCATTTTCAATAAGCGATAACAAAATAGATTGGAAAACTTTAAATTATGAATTCGGATGTATTAACATAAAATTACCAACTACGAAGTCAAATATAACGGTCACAAAATTAAAAATTCTTACCTATTCAAGCGGAAATAATTTTAGGCAATAGAAATACATTTTTTTTAGGGAAAACATGAGCTTAAAGTGACAAAATGCACTTTGCCCTATCTCCCGCTCTCATTTTCGGGATAAATATTGCACTTTTCTTGTTAATGCTGTATAGTATGTGTAAAAAATGACTATAGTATGAAGTATTTTACTTCATTTTTGTCGGATATGAATTTCAATTCATTACATCCTAATATTTATTTCAATAAAACATGAAAAATTTTTCAACAATAAAAGTGGTTGATATTTGTATAAATCATTGAAAAAAATGAAGTTTGTATGATTTTACTTGCGATTAGGCTATGAAATAATGATTGTTTATTATTTAAAATGATAAGTAATACGTGAGGCTTCATTACCATTCACGCAATGAATAAATAATCAAAATAAATTAAATAAATCATTTACAATAATATTTGATTTTCTGGAATATCATTAATATTATACATCGCATTTTACATATTATAATTATCATGAATTCAATATAAATTTATTATGTCTGTTTATTATACTCTCTCCCTTTTACGGGTTTGAGAGTCTTGAGATCATAAACCTTTACAAAATCATCTCCTTTCCTTACAATCAGAAACTTAACCTATCCTAATCCTACTTATCTTAAAAAAGGAGGGTGAAACGGAAGCCCTATGTCTAATCTCCCTCTCTCTGAACCCTTCTCCTGATTATTTCTACTGTCTCTAAAAATGTCTTTCTCCTTCTCTCTGACATAGTGCCCCAGCACCTCTTTACCCTACCCTGCCATTTTCCCCTTACTCTGTTTTACCTTTCCTCTTTTCGTTTCGTATCCACATAGAACATCCTTCACACATGTATCAAACCTTTACAAATCACCTCTTCCACTGTACCCCTGGCGCCCCAGCACCCCTTTTTCTCACTCAACATCCACCTTTGCTCTGCTTATCACTCCCTCACTTCTTCTTTCGCCCCCCCCCCCCTGCTCCACCGTGTTATTCTTCTTTCTTTCCTGCTCGCCGTCCTTCTTCTTCGCTGGGGTTATCTTACCGGATACCACCATCTCTCCTTCCGTCTCCCTCCAATGCCAAATCGTTTCTCCTACCTTCGCCCTCATTAACCTTAGTTCTACTTCGTTCCCTGCTAGTTCCATTCTACGCTTCTCCCTTCTCAACCATTCTTGGATCTGCTCTTCCCTTTCCTTCAAATCTTCCTCCATCCATACTCCTGTGCCTCTTAATTTTCCCTTGACGTTGAGCAAGACTTTTTTTGTTCTCCCACGTCTTTAGCTGCAGCAGCATCCCGCCATCCGTTTTCCAGGATTTCTCCACTTTCGCCACCACCTTTGTATGTGCGGCCAAGACCCCTACAACATTCGTCACCTCGTTCTCCTCCTTGCTAATTCCCAGCACCCTGAGGTTCCTCCTTCTCCGTACTCTCTTCCTGTTCTCTCTCGCACTCTTCTGGCGTTAGCTTTCTCGGCAGCTCCCTCCATGTTCTTTCTTCCTCTTCCGTCTGGCATCCCATATCTCTCGTGTCTCTCTCTTCCTTTCCTTTCTGCAGTCTTTCCAGCTTCGCGCTCACCAGTTCAAGCTTTTCCACCATCTTATTCAAAGTCTCTTCAAAAGTTCTTCTATCAATCTCTCTCTCACTTCTGATGTGCGCTCTTTCTACCTCCCACTCCCACTTAAGGTCCGTTATAAATTTGTCCTGCCTCACTTCCATCATATCCACTAGTGATGCATATCGAGCCGAGAAATTCTCGTTATCGTTCGAAATCAATTGAAATTTTACAAATTTTTCGAGCCGAGATTTTTCAAACTTCTTTTGTTTTTGTTCGTATCGTATCGTATCGTCTGAAAACCCGATCAATGTGCTCGTTAAATGTCAGTTCTCAAAATGTCAATAGAAAATGTAAACACAGCAAAACGCAAAAAATCCAATGAAGAAAACGAGGAATCAGATGTGGAACTGACTGGAAGTTTTCACAAATAAAATATTTTTGATTAAGAATAAATTATATAAAACTATTATGACATTTGTTTTTAGGTTTTTTGACATATATTTTGTTAATTTATCAAAAGGCTAATGTTTATAATATTCTTAGATACTTACAATATATCATATGTAGAATTTTCGGTCATTCTAGCATATAATACAAATAAAAAATAAATAAAAAAACAACTTATGCTCTGTACACCTGTTAATTCAGCCGAGAGAAAAAAACTGCAGGAAGCACAAAGTTTCGAACTAGAAGGAGACGACATATTGCAAAACCTTTGGAGGAGTCTTTCGAATATTTTAGAGAAAATGACTGCAAGATGGCACGATGCAAACTGTGTTCAGCAGAATCGAATGAAGACAGTAAAATTATTAAAATGGTGGACAGTAATACAACTGGTTTAATGCGGCATCTCCGTAAACTTCATAAAGAGACGTGTGCAGAAACATATCCAAATAATCCATCAAGCTCTGCATCCTCGAAAGAAGTAATTATATTTTAATATATAAAATAATACTGTATTTAACATTATCACAGCAGACTTTAATAACAACAACCAGTATTTAGGAGCACTGCTATTTTATAGTTGAGATATTCTGTGATAAAGAAACATTAGGGAGGAGGGAAAATACAAAAATTAATCGAATCGTTTTGAGCTGAAGGAAAAAAAATGGTGGACTGACTGATTTCACAAGTACAAAAAGAGTTTCTATTTATTCGAAAATTATTATAGAAATTTTTTTGTATATACAGTTTTTGTTAGGGAAAAAGAATAAGAAATTAGATGAAAAATGTGATTCAATTAACAATTTCTCGGTAGTGTGTAAAAAACATGTTTTTCTTTAATTGAGCTAATGTAGACTTTTTTGAAAATGTTGAATACGTCCAAATTAATAGTTCTTCAGTTTGTATCAAATAAATATGCTATTATTTTACTTTCATGGAGAAAAAAATGTGCATGCTGTTTAAGGGGGAACGTTGTATAAAAGGTTAAAAATAAGGCAATTTTCATTATTGTTTTTTTTTTAAAGAAATTTTATATTTGACACATTCTTAGTAAATAGGTCTCAAAAACAGCAATTTTCTGAGTGCAAAAATATTTTTTTCACGTTTTTCAAAAACAAAACGGAGATGCTCATGCTCAATTTGTGAGCAATCTAGCGACCTTGCTATGAGTCCTGAAACATTCAGGAGAAAATATATTGCTAATAAGAAGTATAATTAGTAGTTAATCCTATAAAATGAAAGTTTGTTTAGAACTTATAATAAATTTGAAGTTATGAAAGAAAAGAGCGATTTTTCGGTGAAAATTTTATGCTTCATAAATTTGTTTTAAAGTTTTTTTGGGTATTTCTTTAGATATATCTTGCCCACAAATTCGAAAAATGCTAATTCCAAAAAACACGTACAAACGCTAATATCTTCGTCTTTTTGTTTCTGAAAAATATTTACAAAAATATTTTTGCACTCAAAAAATTGTTGTTTTTAATACCTTTATACTGAGGATATGTCAAAACAGCATGCTATTTCTTTGATTAGAGCTCAAGAAATTTCAAGTTTGGCATTTTCATATTTTTCCAAAAAAGTGTTTCTTTAAGTTTAACTCAATCCGAGATTCAAAAGAAAATTAAATGGAACAAAATATGTATTTTTGATTTGTAATTTTTTACCACTGTTTATTAGCAGAAACTGTATATACAAAAAGTTTGCCACAATTTTTGAACTAATAAAAAGATTCGTTGAATGATAAAAAATAAAACGATACAATAGGTGGCTAAGATATCTTTGCTATCAGTTGATTTCGATTTTAGGTATTTGTTCAAGAAACCTTCAATAAAAAAGTGGTCGACTGGGTAGCGAAAAAGTACCTCCCGTATACTTTTTTCGATGATGATGATACGCAAAGTTTCTTTCACTACCTGAATCCAAAGTGTTTTATTGCGAATCACCTTGCCATTGGTGCCTCGGTAACTTAGTTTAAATCGAAAAGATGATAAATACTTTGACTAA
>CAKNXH010059494.1:76783-108570 GCA_932178445.1 Andricus quercusramuli
GCTTCTTGCCGTTCGTTCGGACAATAGAAAAAAAAACTTTAGCTCTCACGTATGATATTAAAATATTATATGTTACGCTGCAACGTAACACAAAGGCAGACGTACCCATGCGCATGCAGCTCAAATGTTTAACTGAATGTCGATTTAACGAAATGGAGAAGATTGTTATGGATGTTTTACAAAAAAATCGATCGAAAATTGCATATGCCGTTGATGGCTGGACATCCATTGCTAGTCGGTCTTATTTCGGAGTGACAGGCCATTTTATTAACGATAATTGGGAACTGAATTCTCTGACGATCTTTTTTCTTCCTGCAAATGGTCAACATTCAGGCCTAGAGGTCCCAAAAATTTTCCATGATGCTCTTGCCTCCTATGATCTGAGGGAAAAGATTTCAGGTATCACTTTGGATAATGCCGCTGCGAACACGACTTTCATGAGGGAATTGTCCTATTTAATACCAAGTTTTGATGCCGAAGATGGACACTTCAGATGTTACGCACACATCTTAAATCTGAGTATCCAAGATATGCTAGGCGTATTAAAAATTGATGAAATTCATGATGGAGAAAATGAAGACACTTTTGATGGAACTGTTGAAGGACAAGATGAGGCTGAAAACATCGAAGATGATAAAGAGATGGTGTTTCCTTTTGTGAAACTAAGAAATCTTCTCAAACTTCTGAAGAGGTCGGAACAATGGCAGATTAAGCTGAAAAATTGTTGTGAGATGATCGGGATGGAGATGTTGCAACCTAATGTTGACATGTCTATACGATGGAATTCGACGTATTCGATGATTTGGACTGGGACGAGAATGCAACGTCCATTAACTTTTTTGTGCAAACTAAATCCGGAACTGAAGAAGTATCTCATTTGTGAGTACGAGTGGTTGCTGCTGTCAAGGGTTTTTGAATATCTTCGCCACTTCAAACTTCTGACTGATGCTCTTTGCGGTGAAAAGTACGTCACCCTCCCTTTGATAGTTGTCGGTTTCAATATGCTTTTAGACAAGATAGAAGAATCAATCACTGATCTAACGAATGTGACTGATCCTAGCACGGTTGATGAATCCATGCTTGAAGCATTGTCAGCTGCAAAAGACAAGTTACTGAAACATTATCTAAAGAGTAACTGGATTTACTGTGCGGTTCTAATTCTAGATCCAAGGCATAAACTCGAAATGTTTTACGAATCATCTTGGGGAAAAGAAATGGTTGCTGCCTCGTTACAGAAATTCGAAAATGTCTATCGGACATCGTACTATAACAAAGAGGTAATGAGCCAATGTATATACTCATAAAAAGATTTCTTTATTAGGTGTAATTACGTTATTTCTACAACTTATTATATTTGTAATGTACAAGAAGTACATAATGTTTGAATTCAATTCCTTGTTGAGTACGATTTTACATTGAATTAAGTACATGCATTAAAAAATTGAAGACATCTAATTTAATATTCTAATTATTCTCATTATTATAACAAATACAAATTTCGTTTATTATATAGAAAACTCAAGAAGAAGAAGAAGTTGAGAATGATCCCCCTGCAGTTGAAGATTTGGGAACACGAAAAGAGACCGTCAAAATCTATGTGTTCGCCGAATTTAAAAAGAAAACTAAGAAAAAGCACATCACTCAAAATTCAAAATCCTCTAATCGAGAATGACGAAAAGAGATAGATCTCTACTCATCACAAGAATGTGCTGATGAAGACCAAGATGTACTGAAATGATGGCATCAGAACGAGAAGCTCTTCCCTACTCTGTCTTTAATGGCTCGCGATTTACTGTGCATACCAGCTACATCTGTATCAGCAGAACGAGTATTTTCTCGTGGTTCCCTAACCATCAGGAAACATAGAAATCGTCTCGAAAATGAATCGATTAAATTCCTAATGTGTATTAATTCGTGGGTTACTTGTAGCTTGGCACCTCAGATTCGAATGTTATTAGATCAATAGAAACTATGTTTTAATGTCGAATTGATTAATAAAGCTTTAATTTTATAACAATCTACAATTTTATTAAATTTTCAAATTATAGTGCGCCATATTCAATCCGCTATTTGAATTTTTCAAATTTTTACCAAGAATTCGTATTCAGGACAAAGGAAACTTCTAACATTGACTTTCATGAAAAATTTGCTAACTTTTGAGTTGGTTCGCAAGCTTGAATTTACTTTAAAAGGTTGAGCATGTAATTTCAAATCTAACCATTTCAGCTTGAAAATATTTCGCTAAAAAGTTTTCTTTAAAATTTTTTTATTTTATTGAATGAGTTAATTTTATTTGTAATTCAAAAAGGTTTTGAATCATTTATAACTAAAATGTTTACACACAGTTTTAGAAACCATTTGCTCGGTTCGATCGACTTAGCGAGATGATCGTCTCACAAGACGATTCGAACTGATATGACGTTTTCAAAAGACGATCACTTTTCTCCCTCTCGTCAGATTCTCGGATCGATCGCTCGATATGCATCACTAATATCCACAGCTTGTTTCCACTCCAGCTTTCTCGCTTCCTCCTTTTCTCTCAAATGCCTTTTCTCCTTCTTTTCATCGCCTATCTTGGTTAAGTCTTCGCTACTGCTCACGTCAAAGAAACAATTCCTTTCCTACCTAGATTTCTCCCCTTTCCACTAGAGGGCACCAGCTCTGCTTTCTTTTCTCGGCGTCCTTCCGGTCCGACCCTAACCTCACTCTCTCGGCGTGCCACTTTTTTCTTCTTTCACTTTCACCTTCACCTGTCTTTTAACCTTTTCACTCTCGCGGCCACTTATCCCAGGCACCCTTCTTCACCTTCTCTCCACTTCTTTTCTCCCTTATTCTCACTTTTTCTAACCACAAAACTCAAAAAACTCGCACTGGCACCTCGCTCGCGTCCACCTGGTATCCCCGTAGAACCGGAAGTCCTATAAATTCATTATAACTTTACTATATAATTCAATTAAAAGAAAATGTTTTTAAACATTCTTAAAAAAATCGTTCTTAAGAATGCAGTACTTTCATTAAGAATTCGTTCACCTTCAAAAATGATGGTTTACTATCTAAAATATGTAATAGTGTATAATTTATTATTGCTTGAGCATTTGTGCAATTTTGTATTGTAATTTTCGGACAATTTTTATATATTAAAATTCCTAACGAACTCCTAGATAGCGCCAAGACTGGTACTAGACAGCAGGAAGGTCTGAATCAAACACGTAGTAAAACTAGTCAGCGCCAGGCTAATATTGCGTGAATAGACAGGCTTGAGAAAAACTGTACTGGCTTTAGCATGATTCAAGACTGCCACGAAATTTTTCCACACTGGATGCAACCATTGGATAGAGAATTCAACATTTTGTTAAAAATTCATCCTTCTTGGGTAAGAATTCGCCTTTTCGAATTAAAAAATCTTTTTTTTTTTCATCGAAACTTATTTCTTGGTTAAAAATGCATGTTTTGATCATGACAAGTCAACTAAAATCCTTTTTAACATAAAATTCTACTATTTTTCCTCAGTTAATCTTTTTCATTGATAAATTCAACCGCTTAGATAGAAATTTCTTATTTTCAAATGAAAATGCAACTTTTCGGTTACAAATTATTCTCCTTTATTATAAGATGTTGGTTGTTGATCAGTGATGGAAATCAAATGATTTAATAAACTAAAAAACACTTACACGGAAGACACCATCAACGGGTTACAAAAATGGGTACATAAACTAATTACATTGTCTAAGCTAAAAATTCAAAATAGATTTTTACTAAGGTGCATATCAAACGGTTTTTTACCTGCGCACATTATAAATTCTGATCCAAAAATCACATTTCATCATCCTCTCAGTATAGGTCATTATCGAAAGCTTGGTATGGATTTTAAAATTAAAACGTTAAAGATTGAGATTATAGACATCAATCATAGAATAAATAAAATCGATAATGAAGTTTATTTTTAGAGAAAAAGTTAAATCATCTGGCTATAGATGACCAGATAAAATTATTTTTTGAAAGTCAAAGAAGCATTATAGATAATATGGTGAAACATATGATTGAAGACTCTATATCCAAGTTTGAATGGTTAAAAGAAACCTACTACAACACTAAATGTACTAAAAAACCAAACGAAAAATGGCTCTTAAATTTATCTGATAAAGAAATTCCAAACGATGTTGGATACTTCTTGAGTTTAGGTAACAAGTTTTGTACTGGTAACGTAAACGAATGAAAAATTATTGAAAATGTTTCAGCATATGTCGAGGAAAAAATTAATCTTATCCCTAATGAAAAAAGAACTGAATTTAGATCAAATATTTCTAATAAACTTTCTTCATATTTAAACAGCAACTATAATAATAATATTATATCATAAATTGAAACTATTGGTATTGAAGCAAAAGAATTTATAGCAGAAAATCAAAATATCATTATCACTAGAGCAGATAAAGTTAACATAACGGTGGTCATGAACAAGAATGACTATGTTGATAAATGTTACACTCTTCTATCAGACCCAAACACTTATATCAAACTTAAGAATGATCTAACTAACAGTATTAAAAGTGATCTGAATTCAATGATTGGTAAATTTCAAGAAAGAGGTTATATCAAGAAAGATACAGCTAGATGTTTAAAAAGCTACAATTCAGTTGATCCAAGATTTTACGGATTGCCTAAGGTACATAAGCCGGAAAGTCCTATGAGACCAGTCACTTCTTTTTCTGGTTCTCCATTACTTTCATCATCAAAATTCACTAGTCTACCTTTAAAACAGATAATTGGAAAAAGTAACACTCTTGTAAAAAACAGTTGGGATCTCATTGATAAAATCCAAAATTTCAACATACCCAATAAATATAAATTGGTTTCGTTGGATGTAAAATCCCTTTTTTAAATATTCCTAAAGATTTAGTTCTGAAAAATATATACTTAAATTGGTATAAAATAAGAAAACTAACAAAATTACCTGTAAAACAATATTTAGAACTCGTTGAATTCTGCATAGACTGGAACAAGATGTATTAAAGAGTCTTTCTTTTGATTATGTTTTCTTCTACAGCTATGTGGACGATGTGTTAACATGCGTGCATGAAGATAACATTGCTCAACTATTAGAGTCTTTTAATGCATACCATCCCAGAATCCAATTTACTATTGAAATCGAAAATGATTCGAAACTTAATTTTTTGGACGTTACCATCATTCGAGAAAACAATAAACTTATTACTAATTGGTATCGTAAGGACAATAATTCAGCCAAATATGTAAATTTTGAATCTAATATTTCGATTAAAGATAAAATCTCAGTAATTTATAGTTTTACTGATAGGGCTATTAAATGATCTGATTCAAAATTCAGAGATGATAATATTTTAAAAGTCATAGACATTTTAAGACAAAATGATTATCCTATTAATTTTATAAAAAAATACATTGATAAAAGAATTGAAAAGATCAACAACATTAATGTACAGATTCAGACTAATAATTTACAATGCTTTGATTGCAGCAAAATTTTGATTTTATCATTTGTTAATGAACTCTCTAGATCATTTACTAATATATTTAAAGAACTTAACATTAATACATACCAAAAAGATTTGTTTAGATGCTTTTCTACCAATAAAGATGTTACTCCTTTTGATTTAAAAACACACGTCATATACCGCATTCCCTGTGAATGTGGTTTAGTTTATATAGGACAGACAAAAAGGTACATAAGAACTAGGATCAAAGAGCACATAAATGACTGTAAAAAAGATGAAAGAGGTACTGCCTTGGTTCATCCCTCGGATTTTCATGATCATCAATTTTTATTTTCAAACACAACAATTTTAAGTCATGAAAGCCACTGGAGAAAACGAAATTTTAAAGAGATGCTTTACATTATCAAGAATACAATTTCTGTGAATAAAAGATCGGATTTAGCATACCTTAGTAAAATCTACCATAGTCTTATTTTATCAACGAACAATGCTCTCTAAATTTACAAAGAGTTACAAATATATTTAAATGGGCGCTATTGTCCATCTTCGTTTAGATTTGTAGGTTAACATATAATCTCAAAGTATGTGTATGGTATATGGCATGTGTATGTATGTTCATGTACGTGTATGTGTATATAGTTAAAAGTTTGTCATAAAGACAACCGCAGGATTTCGCCGGGAGCGGTTGCTAATCTGAAAAATTGCACCCCCTCCCAGAGAAATCGCGGAAAAATTTCAGCCGTGACCACGTCTCACGACCGTGAGATAGGCGGTTACAGTCTGCGATGAATTCAATACGATGATCCGGCCAAAGTCTCGTGCACCCTGAGGACACGGAGCGACCCAAGGACGACCGCCTTCTGCATTCTCCCCGCAAGTGTCTCAGTATTTTGTTGACACACAGGGATGCTTCTCAGGCTATTAACCAGTGAAACTGTGGCACCTCCAAGAGCGCCGATGATTATGACGATTAGCTTAACAGAATATTCCGGGTATAACCGTCGCAACTCCCTTATCAGATCTTTATACCTGTCTTTCTCTTCTTTCTCCTTGGCTGTGACGTTTTTGTCAGATGGTGCCGAAAATTCGATAACAAACATGGTTCGTTTTTTGAAGTCAAGGAGAACTATGTCAGGCCTCGAGTGCGCAACAGAAACAATTGTCGAGAATATGAAGTTCCTGTATATACGGCACCTCTCATGTTCGACAATTGACTCTATTTCCCTAGAAGCGATTAGCGGAGCGGTATTTGAGCCAATTCCGTAAGAGTGACAGAGATGGTAATAAAGCACTCTTAGTGCCGCATTGTGCCTTTGGCTGTAGGTCGTTCCCGCATGAGTTGGAAAACTAGATAGTATGTGTCCTAGGTGCTTAGGGTGTGCATGAAACGCTCTGCAGCTATTATCGGGAATATCTTGGCTCAAAATGTGGCGACGGTATGCTAGAGTGGAAATGACACCGTCTTGACATAGCAAAATTGATCCGGGCCTTCAGGTGTGAGTATTCAAGATGGATAAGATTTTATGCATTTTGTTCACCCCTGGTATTTAAGTCAAGGCCGAGTGTCTCAGCAGCCTCCTCCGTTGCTTTGTACAAAAACGCCCCTTTGCCCGCTTCTTCATGTTTCCTGCCCATTTTAAGAAGAGGGTCTTTTCCATTTGCAACTATATGTGCTGTACCCAGAATAATTCTATTGTGAAGACATTCAAGATTCAATATTCCGCGACCACCCAGGCGGCGTGAGATGTAAAGTCGCGGAACAGAAGACTTAAGGTGCATGTTTTTGTTCATGTGCGAAACGTTACGCGTCCCGATATCAAGGGATCTGTCCTCTCCTTCGTGCCCAGGTATGTATACGTCTCTCCTGTGCTAAGGTGTCGTATAGCGCTTCTGTCGACGAGCTCAGGGTCTTCGGGGATGCCATTAAGTTTTCCTTTATTCAAATGAACCGTGCCGCATTTCTCTAACCCGAACTCCATTCCAATCTCTTGAGTGTACCCTTTGACAATTTTTAGAGCTTGATGTAGTTTCTCTTTATTTCTAGCATAGATCTTGAGGTCGTCCATGTAAAATACATGAGTGACCTTATGCTTTCGACCTCCAGGTTTGCCACAGAAGTACCCTTCGGAATGGCGAATTTAGGATAGCTGTAATGATCTTGTACAGTGTGTTCAGACAAATTATTGGCCTGTAATTCTCAGGGTCAATTAAGTTGCCCGTCTTCGGCAGGAGCACTATGCGCCCTTCCACCAACCACTCCGGAATAGGCTCTTCCGACTTTAGATATAAGGTGAAATTTCTCGCCAGATGCTGGTGGGTTGAAGGAAACTTCTTCCATCAGAAGGTCTGGATACCATCTGGACCGGGAGCTGAATAGTTCTTCATGCCTCTTAATACGTTTTTCACCTCCTCGGTAGTGATAGGTGGGCATTCCTCCTCAGCTGTTATGAGGGCATTGCACAGCTGCTTGAAGCTGTTTATGTTCTTTGAGTCTTCTTGAAGTTCATGTTGGACATCGTAGACTTCTCTCCAAAATGCTTCGACCTCCTCTGGTTTTGGCGGATGGTCGACAGTAACTGGACGGTCTTGGAAAAGTCGAGATGGGTCAGACAAAAACTTTTGATTTTCTCTGTAATGTTGCAGGTTTCACCTGCAAATTACTTTGTGTTGTTTAATTTTATTTATTTGTAAACAGCTCCTCCCCTCTTGGAGGAAATTTCCGCGAGAAGAACGAGGCTCGATCGAGGGCCAACTGATTTGATTATTTGTTTGTATTTTATTCTTTTTTGTATCTTGGAAATGTTTTGACATTTCGTTTTTTTTTTGTTTGTACACATTCTCATGGGCTATTCATAAGGAGAAGGAGTAAGAGTCACTCTTACTAATTCTTTTGGGGTTTCTGTTTTTTTTTGTGTTTGTCATTCATCGAGTTTTGAGGACAAGAAAGGGATGGAGGAAGGAGTGATTTCGACTGGAGCGTCAACCAACATCAAGGACCAGCGGAACGAACTGCAAGTATGTAAGGCGGGTTGAAGTCGCACAGGCACAGCCGATAGTTGTACACCGAGGGTGGAATGTGGATGTGAGTCCCGGATTCCAAATCCTGTACCTGGTGCGATTCAAATCTCACCGCCGAGGATTCGTCGCAGCACCACTATCACCATCTTTTGGGTATTAAGGTCCCGAGATCTCCCTCCATCCGCTATGACACTGCGCCAGCGTAGAAGACACATCTCGTCCCTCTGTGCAGGAGGGGAGAAATTGGGCGGTCTGCGTACCATCAAACGCAGTAAACTCGCGGTCTGTTTTCGTTCGAGCCTCGTGAGAGGAAGTTTATCCGTTTTTGTCAGCCTTTGTTTTGTTGTCGCCACAGAGTGGTTTTTCTTTGGATACCTCCTTTCTTTGGTTAATTCGTCGATACTGTGAAATTGGGAGCTGCTCAGAAATGTATACGTAAGGTGGGCGGCTTACTTATTTTGGTATTATATTCCGTTTTAACTTTGTTTAAATATGTTGAAGTTTAACCGTCACGCTCCAAATGGCGTCAGTAGACGCGGAGAGAAACGTACGGTTACACTTGCTCCAGGGCGGAATCTGCTCATTCTAATTGAGATCCTCGCACTTGATTTCTTAAAATTTCATGAATAAAATCGTTGTAATACTTTAGTAAATCTACATGCTCAATTTAAAGGGGGTTGATTTTCGTCCAGTAATATATTGTTTATAATGTGTTCTTACAAGTTTCTCCTTATGATTGGGGAGGTTATGTTAATAAATAGAATTTATATTGTTCGTTTTTATATTTAAAATAATGTCTATTTAATGAAGTGACATCTCAGATTTGTCTTCCTTAAATAAGGTTTTCAGGTACCCACGCCACTCTACCAAAAGTTATGAGCTAGGGCCATTTAAAATTTATTTATTTTCATTTAGTTGTAAAAGTTTCCATGTTCACGTTTGCATAAAATTAATTTCCTTCCAGGGCAGCAAAATTACTTTTGCTTGGCGCCATTTAAATTAAATTGAAAGTCCTGATGGGAAAACAATTTTAAGCCTTTTTGTTTTAAATAATATTCTTTTTTTTTTTACTAAAATGAAGGAGTAGGAATCCTCGTTTCATCTCTGACCCACCTAGTACTCGTATTAGTACTCGATTGTACACGGTGGTCAGGAAGCGACGATAGGTTGCATAAAAATGTCGACAAAAACTTAAGGCAGGGTTGTATTTTTTGATGATTACAGGTCAAAAATCTGTTTGGAATGAAGTCCTAGCTGCTCCTGTTTCACAGATATCCATGTTTTACATATTCTTGATAGGACCAATTTTTGTGAAATATAATAGGCGTATTTCTCGAGAATTGAAACATATTTATTCGACAAATATTTGATATAATTTATGTTGCAAAGAATGAATAAATGTTTGTGTGTTTGTGTTTGAGCTCTGAGTTGGCATCGGCTTTTCTTCAGGAGGTAGCGCTCCTTTTACCCGCATTGTCTACCAAAATTGTCGCGCTGGATAGCCTTGATGGTACTATGCAAAATACTTAACTTTATAAAAGTGAAGAAAATGCAATCAAAGCGCGAACTTCTATTGAAATATGTAGCAGCTGTTTTGAAAAAATAGACAAAGGCATTTCACATTCTTGCAGCGGTCCTTCTTCCTCTAAAGCACGTGATAATATGATAAATAACAACAGAACCAAATAGTTACTACTCCTTTAAAAAGAAAACTCTCGAGCAGTAAAGATGCAGAAAATGAGCTTCTTTTGAACACTACGGGTTCTAAGGCTCGCATAACTGTAAACAAGAAAAAAGAGTAGAAAATAATCGTTTCTGATCAAAGTTTAGATAACTTCCAAGCTATTACTGCATCATCTACAAATTATATGAAGAAATTGGTATACTTCATTCGTAGTTCTGCTGGGAGAAACTCAGTTCCTAAAAATTATAACCAACATGTATAAAAAATCAAATATGGTAGCAAAATTTATAAAGAAGGTATCTATGAGTTCCAATCGGACAAGGACGGATTTAAGAACAGACGAGTTGTGTATGCCAATGTGACACAACTTCTTAACTTTGTTTTTAAGAAACGGAACATTGAGCATATAGAAAAAACAAAAATGAAACTAATGGCAGATGGAGGCCAAGATTTTTTTAAAATTTCTATCTCAATTTCAACTTGAGAAGATGGCGAAAAAGAAGAAAATGATTCAGATGTATATAAAAGTAAGAACGTTTTATATTACTGCACTGGCGAAGTATTTCAACAAATGAACGCAAACTGACTAGTGTCTATGAATTGATTTTATTGTGCATAGTTCCTCGGATTAAAGAGACTTATGAAAATTTCAAAAACGTTAGTTCAATTAACCAAACTGAATGAGATACCTTTCAAATTTCTTGCAGACTTACCCTTGCCCTTATTGTTTTATTACATTCCACGAGTTAAAGAATTTTGATAAAATGATTGAGGAAAATCATCCGAATAATAATTAAGAAAATCTTAATCTAAAGAGATAAAAACACTTGAAGGAGGACTATTTACAGTTTAAAAGTATCGGCAACGACAGAAAACAAGCTAAACACTGTCATAGCACAGTTCATCATCCTCTTTTTATTGAAGAAGATAATGATGAAGATGATGACATGTACGTGCTTCAGAAGTGTGTTCCTCCTGAACTACATCTCTTACAAGGATTTGTCAATCATCTCTTTTGAGATGGTATATTTAAAATCGATGGTACCAGAAAGGAAAAGGCTTTCTTGTGGCAAAATAAATGAGGTATATCTGATAAAAACCTATCAAGGAGATATTTTTGAAGGCAATCATTGTCGGAAACTTCTTAGAGAACCGGATCAATTACGGGATCCTGAAATTTATGAGGTTGTAGGGCCATTTCGATTACAGCCTTATATTGTTTCATTCAGTAAGAGGACTAGAGAAGCTTTGGAGAAAACAGGAGAAGGCCATGAGCCACGAGGACCTCCGACAGATGAAGAAGGCATGGATACTCCCACACCCCTTTACAGGAACAGGATAAGGGAGGCCACCCTGAGTCACCGGAGCCAAAACCCGGTTCAGGAACCAAACTCTGTTTTATGCTCGGGTTAGAGTTCAAAAAGACGTTTTACACAAAAACTATTGGATTTGCCCAATTTTTCACTCTGAATACACATTTAATTCGAAACAGGAATAGGCATTAGTTATCCCAAAAATATGTAATTGTAGCATTTGTTGAGTAAAATGAGTCAATTCAATTTTGAGTTTGGATCCTGGTTCCAAAGCCCTTAACGCCGCGCTGCTGCTGATTATAATTTGGCGCACCGACGCAATAATGGTAGATCGCGGATATCTTTAGTTTGAGCAATTGTTCTCTCGGTGTCTGTTTTGCTTAAAATAACCTAAAAATACGCAGGAATAACTATTATGCACATTCGAGATATTCGTGATCTACCATCACTGCCTCGGCATTATCTGAAAATCTAAGGTATCCCTCGTGAAAAAAAAAGATCAACTTAAGATCACAGTATTGGCAGGTATATTAGGCTCATCACGAGTCATAAATTGTAAAGGGGGCGCTCTTTCTTGTAAGTTTCCACAGAAAGAGATGACGAGATGGAGGAAGGGACAGAGTTCCATAAATATAACGGCAACTGGTTGAAGCCTCTAGATCTCGTAAATAATAATGAATCGTCCCAGGTTCTTTGGGACTTTTAGGTATAGCTAGTCTATTGATACAGGCAGCTATTCTTATTTAAGAGAGAGAGAGAGAGTGGCGTCTATTTCAATGCCCTAAACTTGATGCAGGTGTAGGCTGAAAGGTTAAAGACCAGAAAAAGACCAAACGTGGTTTGAAAGAGGTCTTAATGTGATCTTAAGTTGGTGTTTCTTTTCACGAGGGATATTCTAAATACATAATATTTTCTAAAGAATATATTTTTGGCTCACAATATTTTATTTATCATTTTTAACCCTTAAGCTGTAAACGTGGGTCATTTGTGTCTGATTGAAAACGAATGGCATCGATTATCAACGGTGCTATCAAATAAGTGAATTTAATGCTTTTTAAATTCTTGTACTTTTATACTCATTTCAAATGTATGTATCGACAAAAAGTATCATTACTTTAAAAACCCATACTTCCATGAAATATCCTATTTTTACCTAAAAATCTTGAGTGTTCCTTTTTGCATTAGGTTATCATAATCAATTTTCCTAAAACATACATCGACGCCTCCATTCAATATGAGTCTATGTGCTGACAGCGCCCTGTATGAGACTATTCGCTATGCTTATACACAGCGCATAGTCTCATACACAGCGCTGTCAGCAGGTAAACTCATATTGAATGGAGGCGTCGACATGTCTGACGTTTAATTACCTTTTTTTAAATTTAATTGTGTCACTAAGCTCAAAAGTTATGATTAAAAAAAAACAGCACATTTGAAACACATTAATTTGTTTATATGCAAAAATTGTTAAAATAAATTGTTTTTGTCCGACACTCTTTAGCATATTTATCAAGCAGAAGCTTCAGTGGTGCGCTATGAATTTTGTCAGATTTTTCCCATCAGTGCAAAATATTTAAAAAACGTGCTGGACACGAATGACCCCCGTTTACAGGTTAAAAGTGCCGACAAAACTTTTAAAGGTTGAGGTTTAATAATCGATTGAGCATCTATATATAAAAGCTACTTAGGGAGTGTAAATAAATAATAATGTAAGACACAAGAATTTGTTTATTATTACTACTAATTGTAAAATTAGGAACGAATAATGACGGTTATTGAAGAAAGTAATTAAAAGTTTTAATCTTAATTGTCTTCAATTTGAAATTATTTAGTCCGAAAGTTTCAATATACAACTAATCAATTTCTAAACGTATTTGTTTCCAAATTTTTCGACACTATTATCGCTTTTCATTTTATGGATAATGTGTTATTGCTAGCTATTGATATTGAAGAACTTTAAATAAATTGTGAGAGAGTGGATCAGATGTACACGTAACAATTCAAAACAACGAACTTAGGAAAGAAGTTTTCGATTAAAAGCTTTTACATTCAACAATTTTAAAACAACTTTCTAGACTAATGGGAAACCGTATTTTTAGTGCCAGACGCAAGTAAAAAGACTAGAAAAATAAAAATGCAGAGGTAAGATTTTTGGTTACTAACACATTATTTTTCATGTTTTAAAAGTCACGAATTTCAGAAACACATGATGTTGCTTCTTTCCAAATGTCGCGGCTTTTATAATCAATATTATTAAAAGGCGATATCATGTAAGCAAAAATATCTGAATCAACATTAAAGAGTAAAACTTAAAAATCTATCCCAGATGTCTCGACGCGGTACCGGTATAGTACTGTCGCAGTATTGAGTACAAGTGCTGACTTGGCAGTTCCGCCGCGGTTTCGCTCATTACTGACTTAGTACTACCCCATTAAAGAGTTAGAATGGGGGCCAAGTGCTCGAGGAGCCAGGGGTAGACCTGTATTGTGTGGAGTTCTAGATCTTGTCAACTCATTTATTGAATCTTATGTGAAATTTTTGGCTGATTCCGGAAATCGATGATGCGTCTCCGAGAAATTAGTCAGTTTCGAAAAATTTGCATTTTAATTTTTGTTAATTAATCAAGTAGTCCTCTTACTTTTTGAACATTTTTAAAACCTTCATCTTACATTAGCCTAGGGCTACTATACAATAGAGCTAAGGAACAGAATGTTTCTCTGTCACTTTTCTATTCCTTCAATTGTTAATGCAGAAAATGAACAGTTACGAGGGTCATTTGAAAAGTTCCTAGCCTTACCGACTTCCGCTCGGTTTAGAATTTTAATTTTTTTTTTCATCCGATAGATGGCTTTGAAATATGAACTTCTCGTAAGTTTCATGCCATTCCAATCTGTAGTCAGATTTCAGCACGCGCTCAAAATTGAAAAACGACGCTTTTCCAAAAAATGGCTAAAATTGAGTATCGCGCAGTGATAAAATATCTCCATTTAAAAGGAAATAAGTCGAAGCAAATTGAAGAGGAGTTGGACGCAGTATATGGTGATGCTTCCCCTTCTTATGCAAGCGTTAAAAATTGGGTTTGCGAGTTCAAGCGTGGTCGTACCAGCGTTAATGACGAGGAACGTTCAGGCAGGCCAAAAACTGTCTCCAACGAAGAAGCCATCGAATTAGTCTACTCTACAGTGTTGCAAGATCGTCGATTTTTTAAAGGTATAAAAGGAGACAATTTCTCTAACATGAATGGCAGTTTGTTCATGGCGCTTATATCCCTGCTCCATGTATTAGACGAGACATTCAGGAATTCTGGAGATTGCTGAGGCTTGTGAGATCTCAGGGGAACGGGTGCATAAGATTCTACATGAATATTTGCGCATGAGAAAGTTGTCCGCGCGTTGGGTGCCGCGTTTGCTGACTTTCGACCAAAAACGCACTCGGCTTCACGTATCGCGCGAGGTGCTGAAATCTGACTACTGATCGGAATGGCATGAAACTTACAAGAAGTTCATATTTCAAAGCCATCTAACTGATAAAAAAAATACAAATTCTAAACCGAGTGGAAGTCGGTAAGGCTAGGAACTTTTCAAATGACCCTCGTATGTTGAAATTGGGACATAATGTGAAGTGCATCATTTTCTACGTGATTATTCATCCAAAGTTTGAAGTAATAGTTCGAATATTCGGAGAGACAGAACTTTTTGTAACATATACATTTTTGATAAGTGACAGATTTCGAGCATTCGACGATTATAATTTAGACGACAAAAATTTGTCCCAGGATTAAAGTGTCGTTTTGTTCGGAAACAGTCCATTTCAGTGAAAAATATTAATGCACAAAGATTACTTGTTTCGCTGAGAACTATAACTTTGATTTGAAGATCTTTATTCAATCTTTATTCAAAAAATCTCTAATCTAAGATAGCTTTTTAGATTTAAAATAAAGTCTTGTCTAAAATCATATCAATCATATAAATAAATGGCCAACATGTTCCACTTTATGAGCAGCATATTTTTCAGGTGCAGAAGATGTATTCAGGTTCACTGGAAACGAGACACATACTGATTATTTTCGACTAGTACTCAGAGATGGAAATTATCTTCTAGTCGGTGGCAGGTAAATTGAAAGTTTTAATAAAAAAATCCATTTCCCTTTAGTTATGCAATGCGGATAGCGGAGCAAAAAAATCCCGGTAGGCAAATTAATTTTCTGACCAAAATTTGTATCTGGGTTGTCTGTGTATTATAGTATTGCTTATAATAAGTATTAACAAAAGTTATAGGTTATAAAAAAAAAAGATTGGAAAAAATTTATCAAATTAAACACATAACAGGTATAATAATACTTTTCCAAGAAACATTGGTGTTAAGTGAAATAGTCAAATGATAAAACTTTTTCAAATACCTCGCCGTGCGACATAGAAGTCCAGCGAAGCAACAAACGGTAACTAACTCCCATGTTATCCTTTTGTGCAAGGGCATCTAACAAAGTAATTCAAGATCTCCTGACGGCAGTAAACTTCAGCCTTTTCAATTTCACAAGGTTGACCTCAGTCAGCTTCTTGCAGCGGGTAAATCAATTATATCTTCGTCTACTGGCTCAGATGGCATAAATAGTTCGGTGATCTTCATCTGTATCCCCTGGTCCTTGCTTGCTTTATTCGATATTGTGAACTCCTCCCTGAGGTCAGGGGTATTTTCTACAGCATGTGAGATACGTATCGTCCTCCTTCTTAAAACATGTGACGGTCCAAGTTCCTACAAAGATGTACGCCCGATTGTTATTATTCTCCGTTATCTTTCAAACATCCTGGAAAAAAATTGGCCTTCAACAGTTCTCTTCATACATAAGAAATAATGGGATCCTCTCAAATCACCTAGGCGCTTATATCCCTGCTCCATGTATTAGACGAGATAGGCCGGTCACTGGACAGTTCAGCGGTGATCATTCTAGACTATGGCGATCTGACGCGGGCGTTCGAAGCTTCAAGCTGAACCTCGCCCTTTGGGTTCCTTCTGTATCTCTACCTTCGATGTGCATATCCTTCATGCTATGAACTCAATAAAGATATTTATACCTTATCTCCAATTACAGCCGTAATTACAACTACAACTGTCCGCCACACCCACTCCTATTGTGAGTGCCGGTCCGTCGATAATCCGAAAGCCCTTTGTATTTGCCGAAGAAGAAAATAATTCTTTAAACATTCAAGCGCAACTTTGTGCTCATCGACACTACATACACCATTTTCACAAGCCAAAACTGTGAAATGTGCTTCAAGAATGATCTCCGTATATTTTTTAGTTTCAGAGATAACGCCTCGCTACTCTTTTGCTATTAACACAATAAGAAATTATTATTTCTGACTCTAGAATGTACTATTCTGCACAGAAAGGATAAAAAATTTCAACATTTTTTTGGAAATTTGTTGTAATTTATTTTCAGGGATTAACAGCTATTCAAATTTGAGTATTCTGAAATTATCGTAAGATAATGTAAGATAATGGTACTTTTTGAACTTTCGCTCATCAGAAAATAATTGCTAATCAACTGGTAATTTCAAAACCCTATATAAAGTTAGTCAAAAACCTGCACCCGCAACAAGTACTTTGTCTCATATTTTAATGATTTTTTTCTGATCAGATTTTCACTATAATCTGTACAAAAATTGAGGTACCTATATTTTTTGGACAGATAATAGGGTGGTACAAAAATTCGACTTTCGATTGTTGGTGATCGATCCCCTCCAATTTGTTCATTTTCCTGAAAAAATCCCTATTTTTTCCAATCTGTCAACATTGAGCTGTGTCCGGGCTTTCGAAATTGACATGGGGATTCAAATTGGAAATGTTCGTTTTTCGGAAAAATTGAAAAAAGTAGTACATGTTATTAACTTTTGGTAAATTAAAGTTCAGTCACTCCTTAAGGAATGTTCAAGGAATAATTTCTAGCCAATAAAGTTTTATGTGAACATATTCGGTAATTATTTGAAGAAATGTAATTTATTTAAACAATTTTTGTTCTGTAAATCGTCAGACGATTCTGTTAAGCAGTGATTTTCATTTTTTTTTAAATCTACACATTTCAGAATGATAAAAGATAGACTTCACGAAAATTCGTTTCTTTCGAGTAAAAATGGTTATCTATTTTTACATTTTAAATTAAACTTGAAAATCAAATTCATTTTTTTTGCAACGACCCTTTTGACGAAAACGGGATAGATCCAGATTCACATGAATCTAATACCTTCCATCATAGATGATGAGAATCTTAAAAATTAATAATTACGACTAATCTGTAAAATACTTCATTCCTGGTTTTTGGAACATGCTGGAAGTGGGTGGGAGGGCTAAAAAGTCAATGCACACGTCACATTTCGGAGACTGTTCTTAAAAGTTCTCTACAATTTCAATTGTTTCCTTGGAAATTAGACTTTCTAATTTCTAGTCTCATATTTGTATAAAATAGGTGTTTCTCCATGTATTTAGAATAACGCAATTGAGGGACTGGATGGCACCTGTTAATATTGTCCGATGAATAAAAGTACATTTTTTTCTAGAACTTCACAAAACTATGGAGTTTTTTAAACAAAATTGGGGCGTTTTATAAACAAAATTTGGGTTGAAGCAATTATGGAAATGTAAACTCTACTTGCGGGCACTCTACATGTTCATATTTTTTGTACAAATTCTTTATATTATTTTTTAATAATTGAATGTTTATAGTTTGTACAGCTGCCAGGGTCATTATCGACTGTACTATAGGCTTAACTATAAACTGTAAGGTAACTGTGGGGTAGTACACTGAGGGACAGAAGCGAAGCTTTCTCAAAGAACATCCAGCCTCGCTTCCTGCTTCGGAAATCGAACCCACGCCAGCGTGGCTGCCAAGGCTGCAGTATTGGAACATAAGACAATCACGAGACCGTCTGGGCCACGGCGACTCCCTAAATTATGTATATTATACTTAAGTTCAAAAAGGTTAAATACCACTCTGCATGAGAAACCGCTAGGCAAGACAAATTAATAAAGAATTTTTTATGACACATGCATGATTTCAGCCCTTTTCGACGCCTATGAAGCGGGGCTAAAGCTCTACTTTTTACTCCCTAGGGACTGAAAAGTGACGTCAGAGATGAATAATGAAGATTATGCATCTATGAGCTTGCATTTTATGATTATCAGCCCACTCACGGTAAAAACTGAGAGGAAATTTTGGTTGCAGATAATAGAATTTTGCGGTTATTTATGGAAAGTTACCATATATACCTGTAAAATTACCATAAATTACCGAAATTTTTAATAAATTTCCGGAAATTTATGGAAATTTGTAAAAATGAATTTTGGGTATTCCATGGTAAGTTACCATATTTACCTGTAAAATTACCATAAATCACCGGAATTTTCCATAAATTTCCAGAAATTTATGGAAATTTTTGAAAATGAATGTTGGGTAAGTTACCATATACAGGGTGTTTTTTTTAACTTGAGACAACGATATATCTCAAAAAATACGCATCCTACGGAAAAAATGTCTGGAATAAAAACTTTTTATTTTCGAGGGGGAAAACAGATTTGTTAAAATTTACCCCACCCCCACCCCTACAGGAGGCAGGGGTGGGGGTAACTTTGTAATTTCAAACGGCAACTCCTATTTTTTATCACAGATTCAGATTCTCCTTTACGAAATACGTAAGTTCTATTCGGAAAATTTGTTTCGATTCGCGATAGATGGCGCTGCAATTGCGAAAAATGAAATTGTTGACACTACTTTTAGCTCTACCCAGGAATAACGACGCGGACGTATTAGTTGTCTATTCCCTTCGGGGTGCTTAATTTCGGTGAGTCCCCTTGCCTCTCACCATCTATCGGGGTGCTTGAACTTTTGGCAACGGGAGATTAAAAGTGATTAAACTGTCGAAAACCATTCCCGAATGCAGTTGGTTGACGACAGTCGATTTTGGATGTAGACATTACATATCATCGAGTCTCCACTGCGTACAATCCTCGACGTCATTCCGGCCGAGCGATAACCGCGTCTGTCCGTGCTTAACGTTTATTCATTAGGAAGGTTGATTGTGTTCATTTGATTTGGGTGTGTTGGTTGCTTTCGTTTGGGTTATTGTTGTTGGTCACGTTCGTTTGAATTGGTTTGGGTGTCGTTGTATTTCCTCATTAGCTTACTTCATTACTTTTACAATGCAAATTCTATCTCAGCAAACAGAAGATTGAAATGATTCTCATTTATGGAGAAAGTGGCAGGAATATCAATGATGCTCTCACGCTTTATGCTCAACGCTTTCCAGAAAGTGTTCCTTCATGCGCTTCTTTTTACCGGGTTGTCCGAAACTTCATCACTGACGGAAGTGTACAGCCGAAAAAAAGGAAGCGTCAAGTAACAGTTACTGGAGTTGATAATGAAATTGCAATTTTAGCTGCAGTCACTCATGACCCTCATGTTAGTACTCGACAACTAAGCCGCGATTCCGGAATGTCTCCATCCAGTGTTTGGAAGGTATTAAAACGTAATAATTATCATCCGTATCATATTTCACTGCATCAAGAACTTCATGGAAGTGATTTTCAGAACCGAGTGACATTTTGTCAATGGGTGGTTCAGCAGATACAAGGAAACCCGAATTTCTTTTCTCTAGTACTCTTCACAGACGAATCGTCTTTCAAACCATGGTCACGTTAATCGACACAACATGCATTATTGGAGTGTAGAAAATCCTCATTGGTTGCGTGAAGTTGAGCATCAGCGTCCATGGTCCGTGAACGTTTGGTGTGGAATAATTGGAGATGAACTTATCGGTCCGTATTTTATTGATGGAAATTTGAACGGTGAAAAATATCGTGACTTTTTTTAAAATCATCTTCCAATATTGCTGGAAGACCTAAGCTTGGAAGTGCGACACAACATGTGGTTTCAACATGACGGTTGTCCAGCACATTATGCGGCAATCGCGAGGGAAGTACTCAATCGCGAATTCAATGGACGATGGATCGGTAGAGGAGGTCCAGTAAATTGGCCTGCCAGATCGCTAGATCTTACGGCGCCGGATTTCTATTTGTGGGCTTATCTAAAGAATCGCGTGTATCAAGAAGTGCCCACAACTCGTGATAACGTGATCGAGCGAATCAGGTCTGCTTGTGCACAAATATCACCAGACACAATTCGCAGTTGTGTGGAATCTTTCAAAGCTCGGATTAACAAGAGCATCGAAGTGCGAGGACACCATTTTGAGCACTTATTGTAAAATAATTAATCGAAATCAAGCATCCCTGTGGTGAGAGGCAAGGGGACTCACCGAAATCAAGCACCCCGATGGATGTTGAGAGGCAAGGGGACTCACCGAAATTAAGCACTCCGAAGGGAATAGACAACTACTACGTCCGCGTCGTTATTCCTGGGTAGAGCTAAAAGTAGTGTCAACAATTTCGTTTTTCGCAATTGCAGCGCCATCTATCGCGAATCGAAACAAATTTTCCGAATAAAACTTACGTATTTCGTAAAGGAGAATCTGAATCTGTGATAAAAAATTGGGGTTGCCATTTGAAATTACAAAGTTACCCCCACCCCTGCTTCCTGTGGTGATAAGGGTGGGGTAAACATTTTTTCCGTAGGATGCGTATTTTTTGAGATATTTCGTTGTCTCAAGTTAAAAAAAAACACCCTGTATACCTGTAAAATTACCATAAATGACCGAAATTTTTAATAAATTTCCGGAAATTTATGGAAATTTTTAAAAATGAATTTTGGGTATTCCATGTGAAGTTACCATATTTACCTGTAAAATTACCATAAATGACCGATATGTTTCATAAATTTTCGGAAATTTATTGAAATTGAAAAAAATAAATTTTGGGTATTCCATGGTAAGTTACTATATTTACCTGTAAAATGACCATAAAATACCGAAATTTTCCATAAATTTCCGGTAATTTATGGAAATTTTTAAAAATGAATTTTGGGTAATCTATAATAAGTTACCATAAATCACATCTAAAATTTCCATAGATTAGATTAACATTAATTTCATGCTTTATTATTCAAAATCTAATATGGACTGAAATCATGACTGTATTTCGAGAAATGCCTGAAATCATCCATTTGTTATAAAAAGTATCGTATGCGCCAAGGGGGAGAGACACTTTTTCTCCCCCTAGGTGCATAATATACTATTGATGTGTTGAATCAAACGGTGTGGATGTTTTAATATTAAATTTTTTTTAATTATTAAATTCGTTAGTGTAGAATATTTTGTGCAGCAGAGTTTTATTTTGTAGAATATATGTGAATTTCTAAAATTCAAATTCTTCTTCTGTGTGGAGTTACTTTATAAGGGGCAGGCTGAAGGCGCTCGGCCTAATGTAGGAGTGCAGCGTGTGCGTTCGTTCGGGTATCATGTACGATCAGTAGTTCGTCAATTTTGTTCAAAATAAATTGCCTTTCACTCTTTGAACATGAATAAATTAAAATTTGTTGTTGAGAGAACTACGAAAATGAGACTGTTTATAGGGAGTATCTTATTTATGTTTCAAGCAAATACTAATTTTACTACGTACGTAAGTAAAGCGTATCCAAGTACACATTCTATCTGTGATAAAAAAAAGGCCGTGTTTAAGTTCATCGAAATTCGGTGCTTGTGGACCAAATATTTTTGGTGTGCATTGATACTCTGAAAAAAAAATCAGTGATTAAAGTATCCAAGCATATTGTTTTCTTGGTTGAATCTAATGGAGAAATATCATTTGATAGAACCCTGAGTTCGGTTTTTTATCATAGCCACGGACTAAGTCAAGTAACTGATGGGATGAGAATATTATAAGTTAATTTAATACGATGTTTAAAATCTTTTGCGATGATGTTGTAGGTACAAAGTTAGGAGCATGGTGTAGTTTGGAGTTCGTCTTTTACCGCATCATTCGCATCTGGATGCTTTCTTAGAGCTACCATTTGCCACTCCACACGTTTTCAGTCGCTTGCTACCTGGTGGTTTAGAAATTTTCTTACAATCCTACAGGTGTTGATTAAAACCGCTATTTGTGCTGTTCCCAGTACCCTATTGACTCCTGAATGTTCAAAATGTTCAGTGCATCTTGAGTGCCCATTGCCTGTAGCCAAAATCACAATAGGATGAATGGATGCATGTTTCACATTCCCCCATATTGTCTTTACTTCATGCCTTAGCTCGCTATACTTATGAATCTTGGTTGTATAGGTTACCTGTAAATTTCGGTTAAGTGGACAAGCAATGACGATGATGTAGACTCTTCCACATTTTTTTCTCGCACCAAGATGTCGGGTCGATTGGCTCTGATGTAATGATTCGTCTGGATGGTAACATCCCAATATAAAATGTAATCGTCGCTTTCTAAAACAGGCATTGGATTGTATCTGTAGAAAGGCATCCATTCTGTTAAGAGTCCTAGTCTAGCAGTAAGAACATCAAGTCTCTGCCGTTGAGAGTCTCTAATCTCATCCAATATTGCTGGTGTCAATGTCTCGATGTACCGAGGGTGGATGATTTTATTAACATGGTATATCAGCTTTCTGGTTCTATTGCCTTTCTTATATTCAATCAATCGACCCAATTTGCACCTCACTTTGCTAACATCTATATCCAACGTGATCTTCCATGGTGAATCTCGATTCCTTTCTAGGTGTTCTATTACTGCACGCAGATCATTTGTGATGTTCATCTTAGGCAGAGGATGCCTTACCGTTGGTTCTACATGTGTGAACTCCATCAAAGCGTGACAAAAATTCCGCTCAAGGTGCTGTAGTTTTTCTGGGATTTCGCTGTTCACATTATCATTATTAATGTCTGGATGTAGTTCCAGTGTATCCGGTACTTGATGCACATTGTCCCTAGCACCTAGCACCAAATTCATGGGTTTCGGTATTCCTCTTTGTCCCTTTTCTCTTCGTTCTCTGCCTGTCTGACATGGGAAACCCTGTCAATAGAAGTGGTACCGTCAAAATAGCTGTCGAATTCATGAGAAGAAAGCTCAAGCCCTACCGCGACGCCAACGCGAGAACACCTTTGATAGGGAAAAGTCGCAGTCTCCAGAAGCTACGATCATGGTTCTTTGTAGCAACCAATCTCCATGCAGCATGGAATGTGCACGTCATCCACTTCTGATCCTTCTGTCCTAGAAGGTAAGACAGAGCGGGAAATTTACGCGAGATAATACCGTACAACATTATTCCTTGGAGTCGCGTCTTTCGCTACGGATGACCTTAAACGGCAGACGGGATACTTTTTTAGAGCTACCAATCTTTATATAATGTTATGAGGAGCCGTGTTGACGGACCAGATGAAGTAATCGCAGAAGAACACCCTTTTGCATCCGGTTCGCGATGGACTAAGCCTCACGCTGGCAAGCCGGAATTTTGTTGAGTTGGCTAAGAAATTACGCTCTTATACCTCAAAGGCATCCGATCATGAGAACTACAAGATGGACTTTGTAGCTTTCGTACAGTCTGCTAAGCTCGAAAATAAGTGCTGGTGCCGAGAATTTAGTCACGTGAATGATCTTCGTCTTCAGATCTTGGAAGACAATATCGGGATTTGTGGTACTGCTATCTTGAGAGGTGGAGAATGAGAAATTCTAGTAGATCTTACGCTGATCATTTTCCAAAAGGGACTCCAGTTCCCTCTGGGCGTATGGCATGACGGGCATTGGATCAACACCATGGAAGTGCCTATAAACTACGGTATATCTGAACCGTCTTCGTCTAGCTGATAGGTTTCTCCATATACTTGCTCCCAGAAGACTTGAACTTCTTCTCGACTAGGTGGATTTTTAACGGCACATGACGTTTTATTTAACCCTATGAAGCCTATGTATAGGCTACCTGATTTTTTTTTATTTTCCTCGTCATTTTTTTATATTTTATTAAAATTCCTGAATTTTTCGCATTTTTAGTTACTTTAGTATTGAATCAACATAAAAATATAGTTTAATCATTAAAATTCTTTATAGTATTGAATATATGAATAAACAAACATAAAAAAACATTTGAATTGCGTGACTGAAAGGGTTAACAGACGGGAAGGATGAGTAGAAAAGATGGAATTTTCCTGAATCCACTTTACTTGCCGTTCAAGGCGCTCTTTTGGTGTTGAAAGAGATCTTATTTTTTGCGACCAGTGCTGCTTGATGGTCAACAGTTTACACTTATTTAGTGTGTGATTTGCTCTCTTTAAGTTTCGAGCAAGTGCCCTAAGCCCTAAGCTACTCTTACTCAGGCGTACTGTAATATCATTACCTCTATTGCTGCTAAACAGGCAGACCACCTTCTTGTAAACTAAACAGTTAAGATTCCAAAGCTTAACATCTTCGGGGAGCAAATCGGGGAGAGCAGTATTAGCGCTAGCTAATTTGTCCATCCTCAGAAAGACTTTTTGGTGGATTTTTGATCTCCTAGTTCCCCTGTTGGCATGATCGGCTATCTGTAAATGTGGTTTTCTTGGAACGAGTGGTTTGTTCGCTTGAGGATGTTGCTCTTCTAGCTATAGAACTTCATATCCCTTTCTGCGTAAAAAGGATGCCTGATCCTTCAAATATTGAGGCGTTGTATGAGCATATTCATCCAATTTTGGTTTGTCGGTGAAATAACAGTTTTTGATCTACTAGTCTTTTATTTCTTCGAAAATATGTTTATTTAAAATAAAAGCTTTCGCTCAACGACGTTCAGCCTCATCAGGAATAAATACAATATCCGAAGGCTGTATATCGTAACCTAACGAAAACAGAGAATTCAAGTTACAGACATTCTTTTCTTTTTGAACAGGTGCTAATGTTAATTATAAATTTACTTACATATAGTTATAAATTTGTTGTCTTTTTTATAAAATACTAAATTTTCTTTTTATGTGTATAAAAAAACTTTCCTTAGATTGCAACGAAAAGACATTAATAATCTAATTGATAGGGCCGTTACACTTTCAGATAGTAAATTTAAAACGAAAAACTTGAATATTGTCAAGAATACACTTAAAAAGAATGGTTATCCTTTTAATTTCATCAAAAAATATATTAATAAAAGACTTACAGTCTTAAAAAACAAAAACCATATATCAAACACCACAAATCAAAATACTAATCAAAAATACGTCTTAACCAACTGATTGTCTTACCATTTATTAATAAACTTACGAGATTTTACAAAAGAACTTTTTCAGAATTTAATATTTTATTAACTTTCAAATATGAGAAAGATCCTTTTCAATGTTTTGACAAAAATAAAGATAAAACTCCAACAGAGCAAAAAAGTCACATCATTTATATCATCCTATGTGAATGCGGAAGCGTATACGTGGGACAGACAGAAAGACATTTCAAAGATAGAATCAGGGAACACAAAAACGATTGCAAAAGCGACTCTAGAGGTACTGCCTTAGTACAACACTCACATACCCTAGATCACGAATTTGACTTTTCTAATGCCAAAATATTAGGTAAAGAAAATAACTACAAAAAACGAAATTTCAAAGAAATGTTTCAAATTATAAAACATAGTAATTCCGTAAACAAACGCTCAGACACTGACTTTCTTAGCGATATATACCGTAGCCTAATATTAATTACAAATAGACGTTAAGTATTTTTATTATACACAATCAAATATTTCCCTCCAATTTTTTCCTAGTATTACAAACAAAAGATAGGTGACTCTAGTGATCGACTCTTTTCAAAATTGTCATGTAATGATAAACATAACCTCACGCCTGGACATGCAGCCATGGTGATGAGGAGTGCTGCCCAAAAAATTTATTTATTTAACACAAAATGGACTGCATGTCCAGTAGTGTGTGTGTCTTTTCATTGCAACCTAAGGAAAGTTTTTTTATACACATAAAACGAAAATTTAATATTTTATAAAAAAGACAACAAATTTATAACTATACGTAAGTAAATTTATAATTCACATTTCCACCTGTTCAAAAAGAAAAGAATGTTTGTAAGTTGAATTCTCTGTTTTCGTTAGGTTACTTTATACAGCCTTCCGATATTGTATTTATTCCTGATGAGGCTGAACGTCGTTGAGCGAAAGCTTGTATTTTAAATAAACATATTTTCGAAGAAATAAAAGACCAATAGATCAAAAACTGTAATTCCACCGACAAACAAAAATTAATACCAGACTAGTCAACACCAATTAACATCTTTATAATAATATTCATCCAATGTTCATGTAAACTCTGCATGAATCCTCTTCGCGTCGGTGAGCTTCTTTTCCAACAGGTAAGGATGCTCCTCCTGAGTTGGTCCAACTGAACAATGGCCTCCATCCAAGAGAGGCCTATTGTGGGTGGCACTGCGCGATACTGGTGACATAACGGCATCATTCGTTACATTGGAGAGTTTGCCCAATGTATTGTGGCTGCCTGCAAGAGCCGGAGTTCTTGGGCGATGGGTCATTTTTCTATATGTGTGAAGTTGTAGGCTGCGGAAGCTACGATCATGGTTTCTTGAGGCAACCAATCCCGATGCAACTGGAACGTGTACGACATTCAATTCTGCTTTTTCTCTCCCAGAAGGTGGAATTCTGTTCCTTGAAGTCCGGTCTGCACCCGCGCACTACCTTACATGGCAGACGGCACAGTTGGAGATAAAAGTTTCTCCTCTGGATACTTTTCTAGATCTACCAATCATTATAAAATGTTAGGAGGGATAGTGGTGACGGGCCGGATGAAGTGATCCCAGAAGAGCCGCCTTTTGCATCCGGTTCGCGATGGACTGAGCCTGACGCTTGCAAGCCGCGATTTTGTTGAGTTAGCCAAGAATGAAGCTTTCATACCTCCAAGACAGCGGATTACGAGAACTAGAAGATGGACATGGTAGCCTTAGTACAGCCTGCTCAGCTCGAAAAGAAGTGCTTGATATTTCTCCTGTTTTTCTTCCTCCTTTGCCGTGATATTACCATCGGCTGGTGCCGAGAATTCAATCACGTGAATAGGGTGATTATTATTTTGTTGGCCCACCCTCCACGTGCAGGTACTCATAACCTGGTAGTTCGCTACTAAACACGGTCGCGAAACGCGGCAAGTGATTAGTAGCTTCTTTGGCGTCAGTCGTTGTTTTGGAAACCTATATTCTGCTTACGCATTCTTCAAAATTCACGATTTTACACACTGAAGAGCCTGTCTATGGGGATCCGACAATCACACTTGAGATACTTTTGGGGATCCAACAATCATCCTGGAGAGCCCGTTAATAGGATTCTAACTTTCATTCTGGAGAGACCGTTTATATGGATCAAACATTCATACTGGAGAGTACACTTTCACACGGACATGCACATATGCAAAAACAGGTCAGAAATTAAAAGTCAAAAATTTAAAGTCAAAAATTAAGAATGTGTTTATCACAGTCATCTGCCGTGAACGCGGGATGGCCACAGAAGGCTGTTTTAGCCGCTATCATTGTTCGCGCCCAGAAAACCTCGGACGATGCGGCACGTGTTCAGCAATACTGCCTTCTGAATTAGATGTAGCCAATTTTGAGCTGTCAGCTCTTCCAGGATTCGTACGCACCTCACATGAACGTTCCCAGTGGAGTTGATCACGACCGGGTGGATGGTGACCTTGTGAAGCCTCCACACGGTTAGGATTTCTTGCTTCAGCTCCGAATATTTCTGGATCTTCTCAGTATATCAGAGCCTAGTGTTATTTTTAAGGGAAACGGTTATGTCTATTATTCTCATGTGTTGAGCACGTTTATCTAACCGGAGGACATCTGGAGGATTGTGTCTGACTACGTGGTCAGTTAGAATAGTCCTGTCCCAGTGAAGGAGATGGTGTTCGTTCTCTAGTACTTTAACTGAGCTATATTTATAGTAAGCCTCAAATCTCTTCAGTGAGCCAGTGTTCAGGGCAATTTGCTGATGAATGATCTCAGCAAGAACATTATGTCTGCGCGTGTATTTTTGTGAGGCAATAATTGTACAGCCGATTACTCTGTCCTGGATGGCAATGACAAATCCTTCCGTCTCCGAAAATAGTTCTCCCCGCTGTTTGGGGGTGTTGCTTGTGCAGCTGTTTACCTCGCCACTGAGCAGCTATCTGTTCAGCGTTGAGATGTCCGATGTTCTGGAAATCAACAGCTGCCAGTTTAAAGGGAGTATGCAGGTTAACTCTACATATGTAGTCGTAGAGGGAGATGTTAGTCCTGTTTTGGAAATATTCGCGCAATTGCGTAACCTGAGAGTCACACAATCGACAAGCATCCAAGATCCCTCTGCCTCCAAGCTTGCGTGGCAGAAATATTATCTTTACAGGTGTCCTTTCATATTGCATTCGGTGCTTAGACATTTTCACGCTGATGATTCTGTTAAGCCTCTCTAGGTCAGTCATGGATCAGGTGACCAAACCAAAGGAGTATGTTAGGAGAGGAATGGCATAGGTGTTAACTGCATTTGTGATATTCATCGCACTGAGGCCAGACGCCAGAATCCGACTAAGGCGACCCTAAAAAGCAGTCTGAAGCGCCTTTTTAATTGCAGAGTGGAGCGGACCCCTCGCCTGCAATACGCCAATGTACCTGTATGATTCTACATCAGTCATCGCCTCAATCAGAGCGTGGTCGTCCAGTATCAGTGGAGTATTTATTTATTCACTGGACTTTCTGCATTTGTCCAATCGCAAAGACATCCTGATGTCATATGAGAACTGCAGCAAGATGTTAAGTAGACTGTTCAGTTTCGAATCTAAGCTTGCATAAACGTTTATGTCGTCCATGTACAGGAGGCGAACGAGCTGAGACTCAGCCACACCTACCTCAATTTTGAACCCATAGGACGTGTTATTGAGTGTCCAACTTACTATCGGCGCAAAAACTATAGACATCTGCACTTGAAGCTTAACAACGCAGCAAAAAAAAATGCTAGAGTAATAAATAAATATTCATTTGAAAGCTGAAAGTGTTTCACGTAAATGAGCTTGAAGACGTTAATGTAAAAAAATGTTTGCGCTTTGCAGACTGAAAAATGTATTAAAAAAGTAAGAAATTTCGGGCCCATTTAAGGAGGGTCAAGTTTGGAGCATTATTTCTTATAAAAGAGGCAATGGGGAAAATTTGAAAAAATTCATGAATATAAGGAAAACATTTGTGAAAAAATTGCATTTGAAAAATTGGAGAAATAATAAAAATTGTTGCTTGAAATTACAAAAATGTACAACTATACTATCTTCAGTTCTAATGAAGATACTAAAGCGATTCAAACTCCAAACTGTAACGAATGGGCTCTGCAATTATTTACAATCTCCCGGAAGGATGTGATTATCTTATTTTTGATGGAAATCGCGATATTTTTGTACATTTTTTTAATTGGAAAGTAAGTGTTAGAAACCAGCAGGGGTGCATTTTTTTTGTTGCCGACCTCTGGTGCCTTTTTTTGACCCGTGCTTCTGAACTCCTACCCAGAAATTGACGCCTCTTCTGACAGACAGCAAAACAATGCACCCCACCCCCACCCTGGGTTCTAACACTTACTTTCCAACAAAAAAAATATGCCCGCTTCGCGGGCACATTCTCATTGCGCGCTAGACGCGCGGCTCGCTTCGCTCGCAAGTTTGAACGCGCCTAGGGCGCGCGACTGTTGGTTCTCGCGCTTCGTGCTCGATAACGTATTTACCTCGCTCTATGCGCTCGGTCTTTATATTCCCCACACATTTGTACACAGACCTTTTGAAATTAAAGGTCAAAGCATGAACAACTGTAATTTCATCGTTGTGAATTCTCTTTTGTTGAAGCTCCTTCGGCTTTAACGAACACATTCTTATCACGTATCTCGTGCTTCGCACTCGATTTTGTCCAAAATGTGAGCTTTTCTACATTATGTTCAATATTATCATATCTAATGTACATTATATTTATTTCTGTACCTCGATCTGATACTATGAAGAGGGTTCTCAAAGCACCTACAGCCTTGACGATTACATTCTCATTGCGATACTCGCTGTTCGCGCTCAGCAGTTAGGCTATACAGAAGATTGCTTTTGAAAAATAAAACCATGTGAAAACTAGTGAAAATTCTGATTAAAATTGTTCAATCTACCAGAAAATTTATTTTTCTACTTTTTGAAAGTTTTCAACATTTTGAAAAGTATATAACTTTTCTAATTTCCATTGAAATCAAAAATTTCATTGAGATAATTTTCAATTCTTTCACCCATCTGTAAGAAACTCCCACAAAAATTTCTGAAACTGCAAAAAAATTTTTTTTTCAAATTTTGAAAATGTTCTAAAATTTTTAATTTTGGTTGGAAATATCTGGTTAACGAACTTAACCTTCATTTTAAGACCCTTAAAAAGTTTACCAAACGCTGACTCGATTGGACGAATCCTTCAAAAGTTAGCGTGGCGACAACATTCAGGTAACCATACAGACATACAGACAGACACCGACAAAATTTTATGATTTTCGGACTCTGGGAGTGCCGGAACATAAAGATCCGTTTAAAACCAGAGATCGAAAATTTGGACGAATACAATACAGTATACAATCCTTTCGTTAGATTGTAAATTATTACAGAGCCTATATGTTACAGCTTAGAGTTTGAATCGCTTTAATATCTTTATTAGAACTGAAGATAGTATAGTTGTACATTTTTGTAATTTCAAGCAATAAGTTTTATTATTTCTCAAATTTTTCAACTGAAATTCGTTCACAAATGTTTTCCTTACATTCATGCATTCTTTCTAATTTTTCCCATTGCCTCTTGCATAAAAAACGAGGCTCTAAGCTTGACTCTTCTTAAACGTGCCCGAAATTCCTTACTTTTTTTTACATTTTTCAGTCTGCAAAGCACAAAATTTTTTGACATTAACGTCTTCAAGCTCATTTACGTGGAACACTTGCAGCTTTCAAATTACTATTTATTTATTACTCTAGCTTTTTTTTTTTGCTGAGTTTTCCAGCTTCAAAGGTAGATGCCTATACTTTTTGCGTTGATAGTAGTGGGTTCAATGATAAGCAAAACTATGGTGCGCTAGATAAATCACCTTGGAAGAGTCCTCGTTTAATGGGCAAGGGCCAAGTATCCATCATCATCCCACGACTAAAACATTCAATCCTTGTGTACCACGTGTGCATTAGGGTGGTTGTTATTTATACTTGGTGGATTTTTTTTCTCGAATTTCCCTGCTCTCATCCCCCAGTTTTGTTTGAATGCCCAAAAAAAAAATCTCCAAATTTGAGCAAAATCGGTTAATATTTAGGGGTCGCGCAAAGACCATGAAATTTCCCATTGATTTAACATGGGAAAAAGTCAGCTTTTTGTAAATCTA
>CAKNXH010059495.1:0-12352 GCA_932178445.1 Andricus quercusramuli
TAAAAAATAAAAAAACATAGTGACTGTCATTGCAGTCGGGCCCCTGCATATTGGCAACCCGTTAACGAGGCTTCAAGTGGGTTGCCAGTCTGCAGGGGCCTGACTTGAATGACAGCCACTTTGTTTTTTTATTTTTTAACGATGAGAAAGCAAGTTGTTGCAATGACGGCATGGCCATTTAACGTAAATTTTAACGCTTTATTATAATTGCAACAGTTTACATATTAATTTTGTTTCTTTTGTCAATTATAATGCCATATTACTTTAACATTACTTTACCATTACTTTACCGTTACGCTGTAGTGTAATGTTTGCGTTCGGACGGTCCGCCAGGGTTAAAAGATCAAATTCTTAAGGAGCATTAAATAGTTATGTTACCCTTATTTCTTCTACATTACAAGAATTACAAGTTATGTATTTTTTATTATTTTTGTCACAAATTACATTATTCCTAAACTAATTTCATAACATTTCATTCATAACTTATACAATTTCTTTATCTTTGACTTGAAATCTTCGCTCATGGCTTTTACTTAATTTCAAATTGAATCCAGCGCGCTCTCTTATACAATATGGTTACCTCTAGTGTAGTTAACTTTTGTATAGTTGCTCGTGGCGAGACCATGCATTCTTAGATCATGGTACACGGTATTTGGTAGTGTTCGGGTTATTCTAGCCAACCATGATCCACTAGCCAACACTAAAAAATAAAACGAATACGCCAGAAACTAGAAGCCTAAGCAATCCAATAATGATTTAAGTCGCAGCTAAAGACACTGCTTTAGTTTCTTGCCAAACAGACATAGGTATGCGCTTCGTAGAAAATTAATTTGTATAGTTCGAATATAACTGATTTATTGAGTATCAGAAGCTGTCATTGCCTTCAGTAGTACAGTTTTAGGAATGTATGGTAAATATTTTAATTCTAGATATTTTGAAAAACGCTGTACAGTGAAAACACCGGAATAATATATTGAGTTAATGTATTGTATACTTTGCTAAATTCATGCAATTTCACTTATTTTAAAAATTCTCTGGTTAATGAAAGCCAGTTTTTTCTAGAGGTCAATATGCAATTTTTAAGTGGATTATCACGACATGGGTGATACTCAAGAAGTTGGAGTTATTCGATTTGAAATTAAATAGGAGAAAAAGTATTTTAGAATATCATAAAACATTTTTTGTTATTCATATTACTTACAATTAGTGTAGAAATGATGATTTACGCTGTGAAGTAAGCTCTTATTTCATAATTATAAGATTTTGTACTTATGTCAATCTAGGATGACCATAATTGATTTTTGAAAAGTAGGACAAAAAGCTTTGAAAAATGAGGACAAACTAGGACAAAACTTTATTTCAAAAAGAGGACAAAGTAGAACAGAAAATTTTGAGAAAGAGGACAAGGTAGGACAGAAAAGTTTGACATAGTAAATAACAATGAATAATAAATAACAAATAATAATAAATACAGGTATAAAATTCATATTGCCAAAGATTTCACGAAGATTTCAATGATTTTCCAAAGATTTCACAAATATTAGCAAATATTTCCAAAATACATTTCAAATATTTCGCAAAGATTTCCAAAATTTCGTAAAAATTTCAGGTATATTTCAAATATTCCACAAAGATTTTAATAATTTCCAAAAGATTTCGCAAAAATGTTGAAGGTTTCGCAAAGATTTCCGATGGATTTAAAAGCTTTCAACAATTTCCCAAAGATTTCACAAAGACTTCAAATATTTAGCACAGATTTTGGATAGATTTATAAGATTTCACAAAGACTTCAATGATTTTTCAAAGATTGCACAAATTTCTCAAATATTACTAAATATTTCAAAAGTATTAAAAATATTTCGCAAAGATTTCCATAGATTCCACAAAGATTTGAATGATTTCCCAGAGATTTCAAAAATTTCACAAATATTTCGCAAAGATTTCAGATAGGTTTAAAGATTTTACAAATACTTCAATGATTTCCCAAAGATTTGATTTCAATAATTTCACAAATATTATCAAATATTTTGAAAATATTTCAAATATTTCGCAAAGATTTCTGATAGATTTCCAAGAGTGCACAAAGATTTCAATGATTTTCCATAGATTTGGAAAATCTCACAAATATTTCGCAAAGATTTTGGACATATTTAAAAGATTTCATTTATTTCACAGAAATTTCGAATAGATTTCAAAGAGGGCATAAGGATTTAAATGATTTCCCAGAGAGTTCACAAAGTTTCAATAATTGCACAAATATTATCAGATATTTCAGAAATATTTTTAATATTTTGCAAAGATTTCAGAAACATTTTACAAAGATTTTAATGATTTCCCAAAGATTTCAATTATTTCACAAAGATTTCAAATGGATATCAAAGTTTTCACAAAGATTTCGATGATTTACCAAAGATTTCATACAGATTTTAAAGATTTTGGATAGATTTAAAAGATTTCACAAAGACTTCAATGATTTCAATAATTTCACAAATATTGCCAAATATTTTGAAAAGTTTTCCAAAGATAAAAGAAAGATTTCAAAATGATTGCAATGGTTTCCTGAAGATTTCAAAGATTTCTCATATATTTCGCAAAGATTTCGGATCGATTTAAAAGATTTCAATTATTTCACAAAAATTTCAGATAGATTTCAAAGAGTGCACAAAGATTTTAATAATTTCACAAATATCATGAAATATTTCAAAAATATATCAAATATTCCGCAAATATTTGCAAAGATTCTACAAATATTTCAATGATTTTCTAAAGATTTCATTAGGATTTTAAAGTTTTTGCAAAGATTTTAGATATATTTCAAAGATTGAACAAAGATTTGAATGATTTCCCAAAGGTTTCGAAAATTTCACAAATATTACCAAATATTTCAAAAATATTTCCAAATATTTCAGCAAGATTACAATGATTTCTCAAAGATCTCAAAGATTTTAAATATTTCGCAAATATATCGGATTGATTAAAAAGATTTCACAACTTCTTCAATTATTTAACAAAGATTTCAGGTAGGTTAAAAAAAATTCAAACGATCCGATAAATTTAGGGCGCTTTCTCACGATCGCATATCAGCAGATTGCATGCAGAAAGTTCACATGAGTGAAAGAGACAGGCATCTCTTTTATTCTTGTGGACTTTCTGCATGCAAATTGCTGATCTGCAATGTGTGAAAGCGCCCTTAATCATTCGATTTCAGAGGGGGGAAAATCAATACTTTGCCCCTTCCTGGTCGATTTCTCAGGAGGGCATTGCCTCATGTACCCCCTAGGTATCAGCCGCCTCTGAATCACACTTAACCTATCAATACTTTTGATAAACTATATAAAAGAAAAAACAATGTATCTGCAAAGTTAGATGAACATAATGTTATTATCCAATTATTTTATTTTAAAGTTTTTCTAAATTGTTTAAAACAAATGTTTATCATAGAAAAATTTATTTTTGCAACACCCACCTCAAAAGTTGACGTTTGCATGCATGTAGATGGTGCCTAAAGTACCTTATTTGAGCAGAATGTGCGTGAAACAATTTTCGCGCATGCGCAGTTTGAAGATGACTTACTTTAGACACTGGTGAAAAAACTGCGCATGCGCACATTCGAGATGAGGTACTTTAGACACTGAAATAGGTAACTTTAAACACTGGTGTTGGTATCTTCTTGAAATAAATTTACATTTAACTTGAACAAATTTTTTAATGATTGAAGTTTTGTTTTTAGGGTTTCGTAGCCCCCCCCCCCGGTAAGGGGGCAAAAAAGCATAAACGCCAACATTTTTTTTCAATAATTTTTTTCCAAAAAATTTTTTTCAACAAATTTTTTTTTCAACATTTTTTTTCACAAAATTTTTTTTTTCGAAAATTTTTTTTCACAAAATTTTTTTTTTTACAAATTTTTCTCACAACATTTTTTTTCAAACATTTTTTTGCACAAACTTTCTTTCAGAACATTTTTCTTCACATTTTTTTTCAAACATTAAAATTTTTTTTTTTAATTTCTTTACTCCACTCTATGCAATATAAAATTAGCATTTTTCGTGACCACCTCCTAACAACTTTTTCGGACGGGCGTTGCAAAAAATAGTGTGTGATACACGTGCGCGTAGGTGATTGGTAACTCGTGTGATTGCATCATTCGCCTGCGGTTCGAAGCACTCGTCTAAGTTTTCGCACTCGCTTCGCTCGTGCGCTAACCACCGACTCATGCTTCGAACCTCCGGCTTATTCTGCAAAATTCACACTCGCACACAATCACCTATTTTACGCACTTGTATCACAAGTAACTATTTCATTACAGAGACACCGACAATTCGCGTGCCGGTCGAGGTGCCGGTTCAAGCCTGTTACCTATTAGCTGTCATAATACAAACAAACGCGGCACAACTCGCGACAACCCAACCGACCGACCAATCACACGTAGGGAATTCGAAATCCGGTCAACATTAGTTCACTACATCGACATATAGTACTAGATCGCTAGCTACAGCCATCGGAAGTGGAACAAGGAATAGAAAGAGAGGGGAAATCGAGAAAGTTCACCTGTCTTTTGCTAAGGATGGCGATTGGTGGATTGATCCTTTGCTATTAAAGCAGATGGAAGATGAGTGGAACCAATCAACATCCTTAGAAAAAGACAGGTCAACTTTCTCGATTTTCCCTCTCCTTCTGTTCCCTATTCCACTTCTGACGGCCGTAGCTAGCGGTCCAGTACTATATGTCGATCGTTAGATGGCATTAAATGTTGAAATTTTGTACAAAAAAAAGACCCAAATGTTGATTAAAAAATAAAAATTTATAATTTAAAAAATCCGGACAAAACCCGGACAAAGTAAAAAATCCTGTAGGACAACTCACACAAGCCCTAAAATGAGGACATGTCCGGGGAAATCCGGACGGATGGTCACCCTATGTCAATCTTTTGATGTAAACAATTTTAGGATATTTTGTAATTTTAAATTACGATTCGGCGAGGAAATTTGAGGCTTTTATTTCAACTTTTATTTTTAAAAAGTGAGTCAAGCAAAAAAGGTAGCTCGAAAAGTAAATGATAATTTGAAATATCAAAGTATAGAATACTTCCATTAAGCCATACAATTTTTAAATGTTCGAATGGGTTGTGGTAAACATTGCATTGTGTACAATGTACATTGCATCGCGTGTATTATTTTGGTTAAAGAATTGTGTTTTCGGCAACTTAAAAATGTCTAATGAATATTTTTTGAGTTTATCTGGTGATGTAAAAGGTCCGTTATTGTGGTAAACTAAGTGCAATAGATAATTTATATTCCAACGCTGTGGAAAGTGTGGAATTTTCCACAAGCGTTAGTAATGTACCGGTAGTGAGTGAGAGCGATCTCGTATCGTATTGTACGGTAACTCATAGTTACTAAACGTGCTAACAATTGAAAGCTTAGACTATTTTAAGTTTTACGAAGCCGGATTCGTCGAAAAAGTGAAGTGCAAGAAGGTAGATAGTCCAGGGAGCAAAGATAAAAAAGATGCCTTCTCACCACAAAATTTTGGAATGAAAACGAGGTGTACGCCTGTTGGGTAGCTAGTTGGAAATGGGTAGGGGTTTATTCAACATTATTTTTGTGACCATTGCATATCTATTTTTTATTTTTGTGACATACATATCTCGATTGCCATCGATAGCCAAGGGCGTCCTTTCGTCACATATCGTGACAGACCCATATTTGAGACATCGTAGTGACAAAAGTAACAATAACACCGGCACACAAAAAAAAAACACTTTTCTGTTCTACAGATGCGACACATATATTCCCATGTATTTTGACCCGCTGAGCACGAATCCATGGTCCGTTTGACCCCAGCACATCTGGGTCAAGGGCATTTGAAGGTCAAATGGACAGAAAAGTATTTTGTGTGAAGATAACTACTATAATTTATGTTTTTTGGGTCGCTGAATCCGAATCTGGGGTCCATTTGAACTCAGCGAGTCGAAGTCAAGGTCATTTCAGGGTCAATTTCGTTCATTTCTCTAAAAACAAATTTCTGACTGCAGATTATGAAAGAACGGAAGATTTTACGTCCAGATATGTATGTTTTTATATTTTTATGACGACCTCTAAGGTCATGTTAAGGTCATTTCATTTAAATATATAGATGCTTTATATGGGTAAATGGTAAATGGGCTACATTGGACTAGACTACCATACTAATATGTTGTAGGGGTCGCTAAGTCTGAATCCGAGGCCCATTTGACCCCAGGGCGCCAAGGTCAAGGTCAGATCAAGGTCATATCGAATTTAGATCTGAAGAAAAATGTGTCACTGTTCCAAAATTTGACTTTTACATGTTTTAAGGGTAGCTGAATTCGAATCTGAATCTCCTTTAAGCCAACGAATCAGGACTAAACGAGAGTTACGGTATGGCATTTTGGAATAGCGTTAATTCTTTCTTTCGCTTATAACGTTCTCTTTTATTGTCAAAGGATCTATGCAGTGGATTTCTAGTTCTCTTCGAACTATCACCATCTTCATCGCCAGGTACTTGATCTCTCTTTAGCAGCCAGCAGTAGTCAGCCAACATATTCACGTCCCATTTTCCTTGCCATCGAAGTTCAGCGTCTTTTAGATCTTGATGGAAACGCTCCCCTTGCTCTTCGCTGTAATCGCCTAAGTTCTCAGGGAAATAGCTAATATGAGAGTCCATGAAATGAAGTTTGAGATTCATCAAACATCCCAAGCGTCGATAGTTCCTCACCATATTTGCTACGATTGCTTTGTAGTCATTACTTCTGTAATTTCCTAAGAAGTTTTGAGCAACATCTCGCAAACTGAGCCAAGCAGCTTTTTCTAAGCCTGTCATTGTCTTGATGAAATTTTCGTCGTAAAACATTTTACGGATCTGAGGTCCATCAAATACTCCTTCTTTCAATTTAGCATCACTTAATCGAGGAAATTCATCTGCCAAGTACTGAGAACATGTTCCTTCTTTATTCAAAACTTTGACGAATTGTTTCATAAGTCCAAGTTTAATGTGCAGAGGCGGGAGCAATACTTTTGATGGATCAATTAAAGGTTGTTCAAGTACATTATGATTTCCAGGTTCAAGTTGTTCTCTTATTGGCCAAACCTTCTTCTTGTAATGATTCGTGCGATCCCTGCTATCCCACAAACACAAAAAGCAGGGATACTTTGTATATCCTGATTGTTGACCAAGGAGAATGGTTATGATTTTCAAATCACCACAAACTTGCCACTCATGTTTGTCATATTCAATTTTCTCCAATACATATTGGACGTTTTCGTAACTTTCTGTTAATTTTGTTGAATGCGCTATTGGTAGACTTGCGTACTCATTTCCATTGTTAAGCAGCACTGCCTTAAGACTTTGTTTTGACGAGTCTATAAACAATCTCCATTCTTCTGGAACGTGAACATCCTTTTTTAGTTCATTCATCAAACCGTTAACGTCTCTGCAATATACCAACATACCTTCTTCATCTTTATTGAAGTACTGACGGAACTTCTTTTCTCGATTCCTGTAGAAAGATGACTTCGTCCCCTGTTCTACCATTCCACGGCTCTTTAACTCAGCTGCCATATATTCAGAAGCATCTTTAGGAAGACCCATGCTCCTGATGAAATCGTTTAAACTATCTTGGTTGAATAGTCTTATAGATTCATTTTTTTGCTTTCTCCGCAATTTTGGCACATATTCTTCATTTTCATGGTCTTCGTATGAGCAATCATCAGATTCTTCTTCACCGTCTAACATAACCTCTCTATCTGTCTCTTTATTTCTTGAAGCTTCATTTAGCATTGAGCTCGTATCCATATTTTCGATAGCAGACTCTTGATTAGACTTTTCAGTTATGACAGAAGACATTATTGCATAAGATATTCTTGATTTGTTTTTAACGTTGAATCCTTTAACTTTTGTGTTGCAAAAATAACAGTCTTTTTCTGATTGAGGTATTGACCATATTACCGGTGAGGAGTATTTTAACATTTTATTGTTTTTCACTTTATTCCAACGTAAAAGCATAGTGTAACAAGCACTGCAAATGCTATCTGGAGCAAATGTTTCATTTTGAAGGGAAATTTCTCTCTTTTATAACATTGACGATATATGTCTCTACATTGCTCATTCATTGACCTACGGCAAGTGATGACTTCATACTTTCCACAAACGTAGCAAAAAACATTTTTATCGCTGTTGTAGTCATGGCTGGTAAAAACATGATTACTTGTTGTAGCTTTATATTCTTTATCAGTTGAATCGCCAACCAATAAAGGGTGGCGGTAGCTGGATGACGACGATTGCGGGCCCGTTTCCTCAACCTGACCAATCGCCGATACTGGGCGTCCAATACCCTGCATCGTACTTTCTCTCGTGCCAGCCATGACGGCACAATGCCTTCACCACAGGGCTTAGCCGAAAAATGAAAAGCAAGAAAAAAATCCGTTTTCCGCCGTCACCACTTGGAGCACAGAAAAAACTTCGGGTAAATGGTGTTGCAGGTAACTTCGTACAGAAACTGTCTTTTGTTCTCAAAAAAGTTATCACCACTGTCTTTAAAATTTGAAGCCACTAGCTTTGCTCGCTCAAGTGAAGTTAGCTGATCGTTGGTGTAACAGGCAAATCGGATAAGGGCGGCTTCATAAAAGCTCACTTGCCGAATCGTTAGAGCTGTCAAAAGTTCCTTACAAGCGTCGGTAAAAGCAGAAAAATATCGAGACGCCAGGGAAAGTTTACCCACATGTAGAAGTCAAATTTTGGATCGGTAACACATTTTTCTTTCGATCTAACTTTGATATGACCTTGATATGACCTTCACCTTGGCACCGTGGCGTCAAGCGGGCCTCGGATTCAGACTTAGCGACCCCCACAATATATAAGTATGGTAGTCTAGTCCCATGTAGCCCATTTACCATTTACCCATATAAATCATCTATATATTTAAATAAAATGACCTTAACAGGTCGTCACAAAAAAATAATAACATACATATCTGGACGTAAAATCTTCCGTTCTTTCAGAATTTGCAGTCAGAAATTTGTTTTTAGTGGAATGAACGAAATTGACCTTGAAATGACCTTGACCTTGACTCGCTAAGTCCAAATGGACCCCGGATTCGGATTCAGCGACCCAAAAAACATAAATTATGGTAGTTATCTTCATCCAAATGTCTTTTCTGTCCGTTTGACCTTCAAATGCCCTTGACCCAGATGTGCTGGGGTCAAACGGACCACGGATTCGTGCTCAGCGGGTCAGAATAAATGGGAATATATGTGTCGCATCTGTAGAACAGAAAAGTGTTTTTTTTTGTGTGCCGGTGTAATTAAAAACTTTATCCTTATCAAATCGCTCCATTTATTGTCTAATTAAAGATTCTAATAGTTTGTTGCCAAAAAAAATTTTTTTTCCAGCCAAAACAGAGGTGATGCCCCAATTCTGCAATTGCACCAACATTTTTGATTAAAATGAATTGATATTCAAGGTTTTTTCCCAAAACGTCGAAATAACTTCGAGATACCCAATAGTTCGCGTATCAGATGGCGCTGTTGTCAAAGTCACAGAGGTATCCTACAGGCGTATACGCGATCATGTATTGTTCATGCGTGGCATGAAGGCTTGTATGTTCGTAGGCAAAAATATGTGATCCGAGCGAATTGCGCAATGTTTAAAGTTGGCGAAATCATGTTTTTGGGAGATAGCGATGAAGGTATTGATTTCCGAAAAAAAGTTTAATTAAAAATTGAAGGCGTTGGAAAAGTCATTAACTTGGTAGGTCACACATTGAGATTGTTTCATTTGTTCCCTCCCAAAGGCAAGATTACGATATCTGTGGCGACAAAGTTTAAAAGCGGATTCCTATAGGATTTTTGGCGAGAAACACGAATCTGAAAGTTTTAAATCGATATCTCGATTATATATATATATACCGTGAGAACCGTGCCGAAAGCTGAATGTCACCTGGGTGAGGTGTCTCTAACGGTGATTCTGGGAAATCGGCGACTCTCAGAGTATACAGCCTTATCCTTGCATGCGGGGCTCTGCAAGGATGGACGAACCCTTTCCCTAGCTGCTCGTGGGAACAACAATAACAACACCAAACATAGTTGTAGTAAGTGCGGTTCTAAACAATCGAACACGCAGGGCTCCCGACAATGGGTCGGACAACAATGCCGACTACCCTACAGTTGGGGGAGCCAATCAAGACGGAGTCAATGCGATTGACCGGCGGAATCTTGTTACTTTTAAGTTGACGGATCAACTCAATGACAGCCTGCTGGAGTGCTACGATGCCAGTATGGTCCCTGAACGAGCAGGTTACATGGCACGACTGCATGCTCTGTGGTGCGAGAAACACCCAGAGCTCTCAGACTTTTCGCAACAGCGTCTGCGAAACCATGCCGAGAACCTCCGGAAAAGAGGTTATATAAGCGGAGTGCCTACTCAACCGCATCCAGAACAAGCCGGCAACAAAGAAAGAGAGGAGACACTGAGACCAACCGCGAACAGGCATCCAACCGAGGAAGAACGATGCGTCAGGTCCCGGAAAAACATCAACATTCAGGTTTCTCCCAAGCCCAAAGATCTGAGTGAATTGGATGATGAACTTCGTGGAGATTTTTCCGAAGAATCCGACCTCTGGACTATCAGTTGTGGTGTGGACAATGCAGCGAGAACTTTGGCAGATGCAAGCCGTAAAACAAAACCAACGGTTGATCACAAGACCAAAAGAAGAATGCATCAACTCAGCAAAAAGATAGGCTTGGCTAGACAGTACGCGTCCCGCATTCAGTGTGTGATTGACTACATAGCATCTGGCAGGAATTTCACTGCCAAGGTTCGACGGTTCACGCGCGAACTGCAGATCCCCCATCACACAATCAACAAGTCAAAGTTGCTGACCATCAGGTAGCATATTTTTGACAGAATACGAATAGACCCTCCAATTACTGTCGACCATCCGCCAAAACCAGAGGAGGTCGAAGCATTTTGGAGAGAAGTCTACGAGGTCCAGCATTCACTTCAAGAAGACTCAAAGAACATAAATAGCTTCAAGGAGCTGTGCAATGCCCTCCTAACACCTGAGGAAGAATGCCCACCTATCACTACCGAGGAGGTGAAAAACGTATTAAGAGGCATGAAGAAGTTTCCCGCTCCGGGACCAGATGGTATCAAGACCTTCTGGTGGAAAAAGTTTCCTTCGACCCACCAGCATCTGGCCCGAATTTTCGCCTCATATCTAAAGTCGGAAGAGCCTATCCCGGAGTGGTTGGTGGAAGGGCGCACAGTGCTCCTGCCTAAGACAGGCAACTTAGCTGACCCTAAGAATTACAGGCCAATAACTTGTCTGAACACACTGTATAAGATCTTCACAGCCATCCTGAATGATAGGATTCTTCGGACAATTGAACCTGTGTGGCGAGAGATGCATGAACAACGTGGCTCGAAGAAAGGCGTAGCAGGATGTCGGGAGAACCTGCTCATCGATAGATGTGTCTGTAAAGATGCAGCATCCTATCAACGATCTCTATCGATGGCCTGGATAGATTACCGAAAAGCTTTTGATTCAACCTCCCATAGACTTATCATCTGTCTGTTGGAAAGCTTAAATGTTCATCCACACATCGTGAGATGCATAGAGAGATTAATGCCGCTTTGGAAAACCAGATTTACCATCTTATCTGGAAAATATCGTGTGATTACTAACAGTATCACCTTTCAGAGAGGTGTGTTTCAGGGCGACACCATGAGTCCTCTCCTCTTTTGCCTCACATTATTGCCACTATCTCTCGCACTTATACGTATTGGTAACGGTGGTCGGAGTGGACGTGTCGATTTGCTGCTCTCCGGATTATTGTGTTTTCGAGTGTTTTCTTGTTCTTTTTTAAATAAAAATTTGCAAGTGGTGACTTTATATATTTCTATTGCGTCTGAGCAAGTTGTTTTTTTTTAAAACTGCTGGTTTCCTGCTATTTTTGTATTTACTATTAGTGATCAATTAGAGCAATGGGTGCGTGTCCAGAGTGCAAGGAAGTGATTTCCAGAGGAGGACCTGAGATGCTTGTTTGTGTAAAGTGTGGTGTTTTGACCCATCTGGCCTGTGCTAATTTTAATATTTTGAAAAAAAACTTTGATAAACTTAAATAGGGTCAGGCAGATTTCATCTGCATCAAATGCAAGGGACAGGGCATCAGTGACATCTCTACGGAAGTCGATGGTAGCTCGTCGGAGAAACCTGCAAGTGATGTTCGCAACGCAGGTGGTACGTCTTCCCCTCACACTCTTACCCCCTCGGCAGCCACTGCTACCCACGACCAGCCTGATCTTTCTGCTATGATCAGAAATGCTGTCTTGGAAG
>CAKNXH010059496.1:0-33892 GCA_932178445.1 Andricus quercusramuli
AAGGACTTTTGGGACCTAGTGCACATCAGAACTTTTATTCGGGACACTTTAAAGAATACATTCCAGCTGGTTTTAGCTCAAACGACTGAACGTTTTTTTCTTGGTATTTTGTGCGGGGTCCTTTTTCATAAATTTCCGGAAATTTATGAAAATGTTTGAAAATGAATTCTGGGTAAGTTACCATATTCACCTGTCAAATTGCCATAAATTACCGAAATTTTCCATAAATTTCCGGTAATTTATAGAAATTTTCAAAAATGAATTTTGGGTAATCTATAATAAGTTACCATAAATCACCTCTACAATTACCATAGATTAGATTAACATTAATTTCATGCTTTATTATACAAAATCTAATATGGACTGAAATCATGACTGCATTTCGAGAAATGCCTGAAATCATCCATTTGTTATAAAAAATATCGTATGCGCCAAGGGGGAGAGGCACGTTTTCGACTCGTGTATGTTTTCAGTACTCGCCTACGACTTGTACTGAAAAAATACACTCGCCAAAAAAGCACCTCTTCTCCTCCTAGGTGCATAATATACTATTTTTAACAATCGCACCTTTCTACCACTCACTTGCTATGTTTGAATTGCAAAATTGAAATATGTGTTTTTAATATGGCGATGGAAATATTGCCCTATGACAGATTATCATTTTTGAAAGAATTAAATTGCCTTCACAATTTCTTCACTGGTTCCTTTGATCTATCATACTTCATGTGTTTTTATGAAAAGTGACTTTCAGTACGGGGTGAATTAGGCATTTTCACTTGTAACTTCAGTATCTCATAAATATCTTCGTAAAAAATAGTTTTTCGCCACAAGTTTATTGAGAAATAGTTTTTGTTTTTCAAAAAATATTTATCGAAATAATAAATCAATAATTTTTTCATGTGGATTTAAAAATCTAATAAAGAGTTCCCGTAAAATAACAACTAATTTCCAATGTTACTTATAGTGAGAAATTTTTTTTTGCGAAGATATTAAAAAACTGTTTAGACCCATGCGGTACCATGCATTTGATGCTTTCTTGTCCCTCCGAGTATCTAGCTGATCAGTCGGTCATATTGGAACTGGAAATGTCTAATAAATTGTTGGTACGTCAGGCTTAGGTATCAAAGTCATTTCTTTTTGTTTTTAGGTTGCGAACATAAGCAAGTAAGTGCTACCAACCAAACAACTTTGAAATAAAAGCAAGTTTATACTTTTTACCAACATAACTAAATCAAATTATTCGTAGTTTTTTTTCCATGATAGTTGGTAGCACTTTATACAATTTTCACTTCACATATGAATAAAATTGCAATGTGTTGAAGAAGTATTAAGTATAGGATAAATAGCTAATATATCATTTATATTATAGCTTTACTATCTTTAAAATAAATGTTCCACTTTTTCTATCTACCTCCTTCCTTTAAATATCCTATAGATCCATATAGAATTTCTATGAGTTTCTATAAGTTTCTGGTGGTTTCAAATGGTAGTGCCACTTATGGAGATTTAGCCACATAGAAAATCTGTAAGCATCTATGGGGCGTTATTTCTCAAGTGTACCCACTCAAAAAGTCGAAGTTGTCTGATCTAAGTTAAACCTAGGCAAAGTGTTGTGCTATTGGATAGTATTATATGGGAAGAAAATTTTGTCATTCGGATAAGTATTGACCGACGGGGAGGGGGTAAAAGTTTTGGGATTTTCTTTTTTCACGCCCTTTCGATTGGTGCTACGCATTTTGTCGGAAAAGAAATATTTGACCTTCAAAAATGAAGTTCAAAAATAAATTCCACTTTTTTTGGAAATACGATAGGTTCTTTTGGTTTTTTTTTTGGTCTCAAGAGAAAGCCTAGGTTTTTTCCTATAAGACCCTGTAGACTAGAAAGTGGGATTCAAATTTTTAATGTATGAAAATAAGCGTCGAGTACTCCGGTACGCTCTTGACACTGGCGCTAGAGCCCCGCAGCGCACCGTGGTGCCTTCATGGTTGAGACTGCCATTATTTAAATGCCTGCATTACGTTAACTGATGAATTTCGAAAAAATTTTGAATTTTGGAAAATCTAGTTATTGAATAAGAGGTCGGTTCGACAAGGTGGTTTTATGGATGGAAAATTCAACTTCTCACACTTGCTTCAAAGTCTTGGAGTCGCAGACAACTAATGGTCGAATTCGAGACATCCGAACGACAAGCTAAAAATGCGAAAAAGTTAGTTGCTAACAATGGGATTTTAACTCTGCCTACGCCAAAAAGAGTAAGGCCTTTGAGTCTTGAAACTAAAGACCTCGTATCCAAATTTTATGAGCGTGACGACATGAGTCGCTTAATGCCTGGAATGAAGGATTGTGTGTCTGTCCGAGTGAGCGACAAGAAAGTTCTCGTTCAGAAAAGATTGATTTTGTGCAATTTAAATGAATTGTATGCAGAATTCCAGTCAGAACATGAAGATATTAAGATACGCTTCACGAAATTCACACAACTCAGACCGAAACATTGCGTTTTGGCAGGGAGTAGCGGTACCCACACAGTATGCGTTTGTGTTCACCATGAAAACGTGAAGTTAATGCTAAAAGAAATAAACATGCAATATTTAAAGAACGATCCAGAATTAATTTTAAATGGTTATCGCGATTGTTTAAAGTTAACTGTGTGCCCTGATGCGACAAGTTCCTGCCAATTAGGAGAATGCCAAAATTGCCCGGGTATTACTGGAATTAAAGATAACTTCATTGAAGCTTTCGATGAGGAGGATTTGGAAGAAATCAAATTTGATTCTTGGCTGCAGACTGACAGATGTACTTTAAAGACGCTGATACTGAATGTTGATGAATTTGTGAATGAGTTTCGTGAAGCGTTGCTGAGGCTAAGAACGCATCATTTCCTTGCTACAGAGCAGTCATTATTTTTCAAAAATCTAAAGATAACTTTGAAAAATGGTGAGTTCGTTATCTCATTTGATTTCGCTGAGAACTTTAAGTTTGTGCTCCAAAACTCGGCGCAAGGATTTCACTGGAATAATGATCAGGCCACAATATTCACAGTAGTTATTTATTATGTAAAAGATGGAGAACTCAAGCACAAAAGCATGGCAATCATATCAGACAATTTAAGTCATGACACTGTTGCCGTTTATGAGTACCAGAAGATAATTCTGAATTATCTTAAGGCAAATTTTTCAGTCCAAGAGGTGTACTACGTCTCAGATGGAGCAGGTCAGCATTTTAAGAACAAGAGCAATTTTGCTAATATCCTAGCTCACAAGGCAGATTTCGGAATCCCAGCTGAGTGGCACTACCATCCTACCGCTCATCGGCTCATGGTAAGGGTGCATGTGATGGCATAGGGGCGAATGTGGAACGAAATGCAGCAAGGTTTAGCCTACAGTGTTCCGCTGAAGATCGCATTCTAGATGCTTCATCTCTATTTCAATGGGCAAAGAAGTACTACAAGGAAACTGAAATCATTTTTAGTAGCAAGGATGATCACGAAGCCACTGCTAAAGATCTGAAAAGCAGATTAGATGCTGCAGCCATAATCAAAGGGACTTTGCAATAACATGCATTCATACCTACTGAAGATTGGGAGACTTCAATTGAAGAGATTTTCTTCAGCCACGGAATGCGACTACTTCCCAAAAGAGAAGAAACGAAAATTGGAAGAAAAAGTGAAAACAACTGTCACTAAAAGAAACGAAAGGCGGAAAAAATGCAGATAGAAGACCAGACATCAGCAAAAAAAAATCTCCAAGCTTCAATTTTACTTAATCCATGAAACCAGTTTTTCGACCCGACCTCTTATTCAATAACTAGATTTTCCAAAATTCAAAATTTTTTCAAAATTCATCAGTGAACGTAATGCAGGCATTTAAATAATGGCAGTCTCAACCCTGCAAAATGCACAGAGCGTTCAAATATACTGGCATATATTATTACTTTTGAAAAAAAACAATACCATGAAGGCACCGCGTTGCGCTGCGGGGCTCTAGCGCCAGTGTCACGAGCGTACCGGAGTACTCAACGCTTATTTTCATACATTAAAAATTTTTGAATCCCACTTTCTAATCTACATGGTCTTATAGGAAAAAACCTGGGCTTTCTTTTAAGACCAAAAAAAAAACAAAAAAACCTATCGTATTTCCAAAAAAAGTGAAATTTATTTTTGAACTCCATTTTTGAAGGTCAAATATTCATTTTTTGATAAAGTTCGTAGCACCAATCGAAAGGGCGTGAAAAACCCTATCAAAACTGTACTAGACATAATTTTTTTCATCGGTATTAAAAGGGTTAAAAATTGCCGAAATAGACGATATCCACAAAAATCCCAAAACTTTTACCCCCTCCCTCTCGGTCAATACTTATGCGACTGACAAAGTTTTTTCCCCATATACTACTATCCAATAGCACAACACTTTGCCTAAGTTTAACTTAGATCAGACAACTTCGACTTTTTGAGTGGGTACACTTTAGAAATAACGCCCCCTATATGGATGTTCCAAATACAATTTTTCAGATATCGCGCTATTTCCCGACCTCTATACGGATCTATATGGATTTTACCAATATGTAATCTGTATGGAATTCCAAACAGAAATTCCACTAGTTTCTATATGGAGATTTCTTACAGGATATTTAAGACATCTCATTATGTCCCGACCTCTATATGAATCTATATGGATGTTACCAATATGTAATCTATATGGAATTCCGAATAGAAATTCCACTAGGTTCTATATGTATATTTCGAACAGGATTTTTCAAACATTGTGCTATGTCCTGACCTCTATATGGATCTATATGGATGTTAGCAATATGTAATCTATAAGGAATTCCAAACAGAAATTCTACTAGTTTCTATATGGAGATTTCTTACAGGATTTTTAAGATATCTCATTATGTCCCGACCTCTATATGGATCTATATGGATGTGCCCAATGTGTAATCTATATGGAATTCCAAATAGAAATTCTACTAGTTTCTATATGGAGATTTCTTACAGAATTTTTAAGACATCTCGCTATGTCCCGAGCTCTGTACGGATCTATATGGATTTTACCAATATGTAATCTATATGGAATTCCAAACAGAACTTCTACTAGTTTCTATATGGAGATTTCTTACAGGATTTTTAAGACATCTCGCTATCTCCCGGCCTCTATACGGATCTATATGGATTTTACCAATGTGTAATCTATATGGAATTTTAAACAGAAATTCTACTAGTTTCTATATGGAGATTTTTTACCGGGTTTCAGAAATCATCGCTATTGATGCATGTCGATCATTTTTAAATTTTTCCAAAATCTCGTCAGATTGAATTAAAACCTTGAACATCATACGCATCACATCGAGACGAGCGATCACTCAGTCGAGATGATCGTATCGTCTCGATCGACTTTTTTCATTCCAAATTCTTGATCTCCATTACATTTCAGTTCCATCTAACTATGTTTTAAGGAAATCTCGATTTTGTTTAAAAATTATCAACATGCATCACTACATCTCGCTATGTCCCGACCTCTATACAAATTCACAAAAATATATTCTATGTGGAATTACAAACAATAATTCTAACAGGTTCTATATGTATATTCCGGTCTATAAGGGCCAATGAGTCAATCTCCAAAACTAAGTAAAAATACCACTAGAAACCCATAGAAACCTGCTCAGCTAGCTATGGTAATTTCGTATAGATCCATATAGGCCCCAGGGTCTATGAGGACCAATAAGCTATTCCTTCGAATCAAGTAAAAATACCACCAGAAACTCATACAAACCAGCTCAGCGCCTGTTATTAATTCCGTATAGAATTAGATAAACCCAGGGGTCTATGGGGACCATCAAATAAAGTAGGAATACCACCAGAAACTCATAGAAACCAGCTTAGTGGCTGTTAATAATTCCGTATAGATCCATATAGACCCAAGGTTCTATAAGGGCCAATGAGGCAACCACCAAAACTAAGTGAAAATACCACATAGAAACATAGAAACCACCTGAAGCAACTAATAGTAATTCCTTATAGATCCATATAGACCATAGGGTCTATAAGGACCAATAAGGAATTTCCTCAAATCGAGCGAAAATACCTCCAGAAACCCATAGAAACCACCTCAGCTACTAATGGTAATGCCATATAGATCCATATAGACCCAGGGGTTTATAAGGGACAAATAGGCATTCTCCAAAGCTAAGTGCAAATACCACCATAAACATATAGAAATACCCTCAGCGGCTGTAGGCAATTCCATATAGATCCATATAGAAATGCAGGTTCTATACGCATCTGGTAGCAGTTTTTCGTTACAATAACCGACTTTTTCCACATAGACTTTTTTCCTACATGGTTCTAAAAGTCCTTTCATGGAGGGCTTCTTCTCGTTCTCATTATCCTTGTGAAAACAAATTCAGATATACTATTGACTAAAGGTACCATCCTCGTCAACAAAAGTTACTTAAACTTTTGGTTTTCATCTTCGCTGTAGAAAAATAGTGTCATTCTTATTCAAGCCTAATAATCAAGATCTGATTTCATTTCTTTTCAAAGATTTTTATACAACTCTGTCTAGTTTTTATTAAAATTAAAACTACCTTTTCAGTTCTAAAAACAGCAGTTTACACAACAGGAGGAGCGACAACGATTGTTGATGTGCGAAGTACAATGATATTAATTCACAATACCCGTAGGAGTATTATGGGGAAATCATCGTATTTCGCACATGCGCTTCCGCTGTCGCCTGTGTCAACATAACCTCAAATTTTTCACTTGATCATCTTGTAAATCGTACCTTTGTTATATATTATAAAGTATCGTGTGCACCAAGGAGCCAATAATAAGAACCAACCATAGTTGTGTAGGCGTATCTTGACTTTCCCGAAGAATAAAATCAGCTATTGCTATCCAAAGAAATTAACAACGGTTTTCTTTTCGTCGTTTTTTTAGATCATTATAAAGAGTTAATGAATTTTGAGATTGAATGCATACACTCATAATGAAAACCTAATAAAAATAATGATAATAATAATAACTTTTTTTTTAATCATCAATTATGTATTAATTATTAATAAACTTATCGATCAGTAAGTCAACAAAATTAACACCATCTTCAATCATTTTTACCCTGATCAACAACACCAACATCATTCTGGAAATTAAAGAGTGTTATTGAGTGGGTTAAAATCCTACACTACCCTAGTAGCAACGTCTGCCTTGTATGACAGAGGCCAGAGTCTGGCTCAGCATCTGCTCCCCCTAGTCGACCAGACTGGCGGGAGAAAAGATCAGACCAGACAAAAACAGAATCTGGTGAATGAAGGAACCAGATTCCGGTATTTAGTTTAAACACTAGTAATTAATGTAGAATATAAAATTAAATTGAAAATCTAGCAATCGGAAATTTAAACGATTCACAAGTATGACCAAACATGCAAGCATGCAAGCTTATACGACAACAGGTTATGTTTTTAATCTTTCAGTGTGTCTCCTGGAATATTGTGACGTCTCCGCAGTATATTCTCCCAGAAAGGGCTGAAATATAGTGTAAAACTATTACAGAAACCTATTTAGTACCATTTTACGTTATTTTAATTTTGTCTGATGTATATCATGAGCAGTCTGGGTCAGGATCTGCTATACCAGACTCTGGTGCCAGAACAGCACGCCAAAGCGGAACCAGCCGGGCGCCAGGCTGCAAACAGATTCTTCTTTTTCTGGCGCCCAGCTTGCGCCAGTCTGCAGTTATCTTGCTACTAGGGTAAGTCTGTGCAAAGTCTACTCAAGTGAATTTTTTAATTACTTATCGCTCTAAGATGCTTCAAACTGGTTTCAATATACTCCAGGGTGATTAATTAAGTCAATTCACATAGATTTATGGACATAAACCACCCCCTAGGACTTCGGTTAACCCTTACTCAAAATAGCAAGTCCTATTCGTGCTTTCCACCTGCTGGAATGATTGCAGGAGAGTGAAACAAGTCTGTTTTTTGAATAATCATCCGAATTCTAGATTGATCTTAAATCAATCCCTGCACCTATGAATGCTTTTCCTAACCCCTATCTCCTGAATTCTCAAATCACCAGTGGTACAACGAGACTAGAACCGAATGAGTTTGTGCTTACCCCGAAAGGGGTTCGTCATAATAGAGTGCGGAAATCGATACAGGTTTTAAATTGCGTATTTTGTGTCTCATAACAACCCGAGTTAAGGAGGGCCCATTGGGATATCGGATAAAGTCCCGCTAAAGTGCTGGGTATGCAACAAATCAGTACTTAAGTAGAAACTTTACTTGAAATTTTTAAAAGTTCAAACAGGGACAGAAGTACTAGAAAAGTTCCATCTTATTTCTATTGAAATCTTTACAATTGCTGATGGGATTTATGCTCAAGATTTATCTCTAAAACCAGAATGAACCATTGAAAATTAAATGATATACTTTATATTATATCTAATTGTATTTCACCGGATATACTAAATTCAATTCAGTCACTCATTTACTTACATATTTATTTTTCTCAAATTTAATTGATAAAATCAGAGAAGTAATTATAAATATTCAAAAACTCGAATCCATTTCATATCATACAGTTATACAGAGCACTTCAGGTAGAAGAATCTCTTGTCGAAATATTTTGTTTTTTAGAGGAAAATAGGTGACACGTTTTTTCCTATTCAAGAACAAACATTTGTCTGCAAAGCTGTGAGTATTTGAATGTTGAAATTTGTTTCTGAGAAGAAGACCAATTATTCCTCCATAAATGTTATGCTAGCCAAAAAAATTTTGTAGTCACAAGAATTTTGTTTTGAAAAAATTTAATTTTCGCATTTTTCTTAAAAGAACCGCAGACTTACAATGTTCGTTGCACATTTTTCTTTAACGCTCGATACTTTTAAGCTACACTATAACAATATATTTCCCGCAGAACACATCATTCGCATCAAGGTTTTGGTACAACTTTCGGTCGTTCAATATTTACTGAGTGCACATAAGATTCTGTACAATAACATTTCGAACAATCTAAACACTTGATTGAAAATCGATACAGAAAAAATTACTCTGAAACGAAAATGTCATCTTGGAGAAACCCGCAAGAGGGAAACGATGTCAAATGCGTCATATCGAATATGCCCTGGATCAATAATATCTTAATTCTTAAGAATTTCATGTATTGTTTGTAATTGTCATGAAAATGCCAATATCCATTCTTTTAGGCATTGAAAGAAAGGCCCTGATATAATTTTTGAATAATTCAAAAAACTTAAGAGGTACTCAAAGTTGAAAATTTTGGTCCTATTTTAACTTTCATAACTTCTGTGATTTTAATATTATTAAGACGTATTTTTCTTAATTATTCATAATAAGACGCAGTTTTGAAGAAATCGTTTACGAAAACAAAATTACAGAACTTTTTGGATTTTTGAAAAACAAATTTTTGCAAGAAATCCATTTTTGATTTTCTATTATTTCTTTCATGGATAGCTTATACAATTCCCTCTAAAGTCCCTGTAGATATAAGAATGGGATCTTTCTCAGTTTTCGAGAAATAATTAGCAACGTAGGCCGTGGCATAGCGTGCCCAGCGCCCGAGAGTATGAAGGCTGATGTTCGTGCATACGAGTATAATATGCGTGTATTGTTTACATGGTTTTTCACATCGTGTGAATCGTCTCAGCGTACGTGTTTAATTATTTCTTGAAAACTAAGGGAGATCTTATTTTATATCTACATTTCTTTTAGCACATTAAAATCTATTTATAAAAAAAAAATCTAAAGAAAATTAAAAATGGATGTTTGTCAAAAATTCGGTTTGAAAACTTGTTTTTGAAAAAGCAAGAAAGGTTTTTAATTTGTGTTTTAAATAATATTACTTCAAAACTAAGTCCTACTATGAATAATTAGAAAAAATACATCTTGATATCATCATGATAGATAAAATTCTTCAATTGATTTGACATGGAATCCTCGACAAACTGAAGTTGAAGTTGATTTTATTATTTTGTTGAAAAGTCAAGAATTTTGTTCAAAAGTAGGTCTCATTGGTTGAAAATGTAAATGTTCTGTTTAAAATGCTTCTCTTTGCGTTAAACGCACCGCGTACAAAATATGCGTAAAAGGCCTTCCGGTCAAATTCGCTATAACTTCGGGGAATGATTCTTGATGTGATGCTAATCAAAATTTGTTATGGCCATAACCCCCAATAATTCTGTCTGTGAGTGTTTATGAGAGGGGGTGGCGGGTATTTCTTGTGTGCTAAGGGTATGATCGTGTCTTGTGCAAGGATGAGTCAGAGATTGCAGCTGTAAGTGAAAAGGGTGGGTAACGGTGTAGGAGAGTGAGTGGGGAGAGGGTGATATGTGCAAATGTGTATGGGAGGTGGGGCGTTGTTAAGAGTTTTTGTGTGTGTTTGAGTATAAGAGTTTCTATGAAGAATTGTTATGTAGGGGGGTCAGGGGGTTAGTATGGTGTTAACAAGAAAGGGAGGGGGGTATGTATTATATGTGTGAGTAAGTAAAAGTCGAACACACACGAAGGACTAGCGTAATTCTCTGATACAGTCACTCAATACAACCCCTTCCCGCACTCGCACGTGACACACTCACCCTTATTCACTAGCAGACCAATCCAGTACATCCATCATACATACGCTTTCATGTACCCAGCCATACACAACACACCAATCATCTTCGCACTAAGAGACAGTATATTAGTCAACTTCCACACGAATGCACATTTTTTATGCTCACACTCATTGACTTGCAACCCTCAAACTAACACTCATACGTATTCACGCACACACATCACATATTATATAACACAAAAGTAATCAGCCCTACGCCCTCACTTCAACCCCTCTTCCTCAATTTCAATCGCACTTCTGTTCAGACTTGCAATTACTCACCCATTTAATACATATCCCCCCTCCTTGCTAACACCATACTAACTCCCGGACTTTCCCACATAACAATCTGTTCCAACATAGTCAATCACATACACTTACTTCATCTCTTCATACAAACACTTGCACTCAAACACAAAAAAATACTCTTTACCCCCCCCCCCCCTCCCTACAGATTTGCAAATCAAGCTTTTTTTTGTTTAAAATGTAACTACTCAGTTGAAAGTCGAAAAACTTGTTTAAAAAATAATTTTTTTTGGTTGCTGATTCATGATTTTCGTTAAAAAATATTTTATTCTTAAAAGTTAACTTTTTCATTACAAATTATGTTTTTTTTTGAAAATGAATTTTTTAAAGTGAAAATGTAATCATTCCATTTTTTCTGGGAAATTTATCTTTTCCGGCTGAAAATTAATTTATTTTGTTGAAAACTCTTCTTTTTTGGGTTAAAAATTCTTTTTTAGGGGTTGCAAATTCAACTTTTCTGTTAAAAAATAATTTTTTTAAATCTAAAACTCAACTGTTTTGCAGGAAAATAGTCTTCTTGGCTTAAATATTCAACATTTTGAATGAGATTTTTTTATTATTGACTGAAAAATCTTTCTTGATTGGTAATTTTCAACGTCTTTAGTGAAAAATTACCTTTTTGGTTTGAAAATTAGTATGTATTTCTTGTTTCAATTGCACTTTCTTTATTAAAAATTTAAATATTATTTTGGTCAAAATATCATATATTAAACTTTTTGTTCAGATTTTTTTTTATTCGAAGATTCATCACTTCGGTTGAAATATTAACTATTCCGTAGAAAATTTCTTCCTTTCTGGGTTAAAAATTAAATTCTTTCATTTTTGTTTCGAAATTTATCTCTTTGAGTTAAAAATTTGAGTCGAATTTGGTTGAAAAATCATCTATTTTCCGCATGTCTCACGTAGTTTGTGGATGACCCCTTATAAAATTCGATGTGAGTATTATCACTAATCATTTTCCTTGAAAGTGTGATAAAAAAATTGCAACATTGAAATTCATATATAAAATTGGCTCACATTAAACTTTTAATTTGGAATCTTAAATTGAAAAGAATATCTACTTCAAATTGCAGTTACCTAGCTTTCAACTATTTGAAATGTGTAATTTCTTCTTATTTTCCAACTTTTAGAGCTCTCGAATATATCAAGAAATATATAGGTATATATATATATATAGTTCAAAGTTTGTCATAAGGACAACCGCAGGATTTCGCCGGGAGCGGGTGCTAATCTGAAAAATTGCACCCGCTCCCAGCGAAATCGCGGTAAAATTTCAGCTGTAACCACGTCTCACGACCGTGAGATGGGTGGTTACAGTCTGCGCGAATTCAATACGATGATCCGGCTAAAGTCTCGTGCACCCTGAGGACACGGAGCGACCCAAGGACGACCGCCTTCTGCATTCTCCCTGCAAGTGCCTCAGCATTTTGTTGACACGCAGGGATGCTTTTCAGGCTATTAACAAGTGAAACCTTGGCACCTCCAAGAGCGCCAATGATCAGGACGATTAGCTTAACAGAATATTCCGGGTATAACCGTCGCAACTCCCTCATAAGGTCTTTATACCTTTCTTTCTTTTCTTTCTCCTTCGCTGTGACGTTTTTGTCCGCTGGTGCCGAAAATTCGATAACGAACATGGTTCGTTTCTCGAAGTCAAGAAGAACCATGTCAGGCCTCGAGTGCGCAACAGAAACAATTGTCGAGAATATGAAGTTCCAATATATGCGGCACTTCTCATTCTCGACAATTGACTCTATTTCTCTAGGGGCGTTCAGCGGAGAGGTATTTGGGCTAATGCCGTAAGAGTGACAGAGATGGTAATAAAGCACTCTCAGGGCCGCATTGTGCCTTTGGATGTAGGTTGTTCCCGCATGAGCTGGACAACTAGATAGTATGTGTCCTAGATGCTCGGGGTGTTCATAACACGCTCTGCAGCTATCATCGGGAATATCTTGGCTCAAAATGTGGCGACGGTATGCTAGAGTGGAAATGACACCATCTTGACATGCCAAAATGAAGCCCTCTGTGCCCGACTTCAATCCGGGTGATCTAAGGAAAGCAAACGTCAGCTCATTATGACATCGACTGATCTTCCACATTTCTGTGGAAGATGCCGTGCATCTTCTTGTCGAGGAGCTCTTCGCGGAAGTTTTTCTCCTGTGCTTTCTTAATCCGGGCCTTCAGGAGTGAGTATTTAAGATGGATAAGATTTGATGCATTTCGCTCACCCCTGATATTGAAGTCAAGGCCGAGTGTTTCAGCAGCCTCTTCTGCTGCTTTGTAAAGAAACGCCCCTTTGCCTACTTCCTCGTGTTTTCTGACCATTTTAAGAAGAGGATCTTGTCCATTTGCGACAATATGTGCTGTACCCAGAATAATTCTGTTGTGAAGACATTCAAGATTCAGTATTCCACGACCACCTTGACGGCGTGAGATGTAAAGTCGTGGAACAGAAGACTTAAGATGCATGCTTTTGTTCATGTGCATAACCTTTCGGGACCCGATGTCGAGGGATCTGAGCTCGTCCTTCGTCCATGGAACTACTCCAAATGAATAGAGTACTACTGGGACGGCAAGCATGTTCGTTGCAGATACTTTCTTCCTCGCCGACAGTTCGGAAGACCATATCTGTCGGAGGAGACGTTTGTATCTGCATCAGAGAGTATCCTTTATAGATGTTACGTCCTGAATGCGGCTTTGTGGCACGCCCAGGTATGTAGAGGTCTCTCCAGCGCAAAGGTGTCGTATAGCGCTTCTGTCAACGAGTTCAGGATCTTCGAGGATGCCGTTAAGTTTTCCTTTCTTCAAATTAACCTTGGCGCATTTCTCTAACCCAACTCCATTCCAATCTCTTGAGTGTACTCTGTGACAATTTTTAGAGCTAGATGTAGTTTCTCTTGATTTCTAGCATAGAGCTCAAGATCATCCATGTAAAATACATGAGTTACCTTATGCTTTCGATTTCCAGGTTTGCCACAGAGGTACCCTTCGGAATGGCGAAGTGCGAGAGATAGTGGCAATAATGTGAGGCAAGAGAGGAGAGGGCTCATGGTGTCGCCCTGAAATACACCTCTCTGAAAGGTGATACTGTTAGTGATCACACGATATTTTCCAGATAAGATGGTAAATTTGGTTTTCCAAAGCGGCATTAATCTCTCTATGCATCTCGCGATATGTGGATGAACCTTCAAGCTTTCCAACAGACAGGTGATAAGTCTATGGAAGGTTGAATCAAAAGCTTTTCGGTAATCTATCCAGGCCATCGATAGAGATCGTTGATAGGATGCTGCATCTTTACAGATACATCTATCGATGAGCAGGTTCTCCCGACATCCTGCTACGCCTTTCTTCGAGCCACGTTGTTCATACATCTCTCGCCACACAGGTTCAATTGTCCGAAGAATCCTATCATTTAGGATGGCTGTGAAGATCTTATACAGTGTGTTCAGACAAGTTATTGGCCTGTAATTCTTAGGGTCAGCTAAGTTGCCCGTCTTAGGCAGGAGCACTGTGCGCCCTTCCACCAACCACTCCGGAATAGGCTCTTCCGACTTTAGATATGAGGTGAAAATTCGGGCCAGATGCTGGTGGGTTGAAGGAAACTTCTTCCACCAGAAGGTCTTGATACCATCTGGTCTCGGAGCGGGAAAGTTCTTCATGCCTCTTAATACGTTTTTCACCTCCTCGGTAGTGATAGGTGAGCATTCTTCCTCAGGTGTTATGAGGGCATTGCACAGCTCCTTGAAGCTATTTATGTTCTTTAAGTCTTCTTGAAGTGGATGCTGGACCTCGTCGACTTCTCTCCAAAATTTTTCGACCTCCTCTGGTTTGGGCGGATAGTCGACAGTAATTGGAGGGTCTTGGAAGAGTTTAGATGGATCAGATGAAAATTGTTGATTTTCTCTGACCCACCTCTCTCTCCGCTCTAGACTTCTCCTAGCGTTAGATAGTATTCGTATTCTGTCAACAATATGCTGTCTGATGGTCATTAGCTTTGATTTGTTGATTGTGTGATGACGGATCCGCAGTTCGCGCGCGAACCGTCGAACCTTGGCAGTGAAATTCCTGCCAGATGTTATGTAGTCAATCACACACTGAATGCGGCACGCGTACTGTCTAGCCCAGCCTATCTTTGTGCTGAGTTTATGCATTCTTCTTTTGGTCTTATGATCAACCGTTGGTTTTGTTTTACGGCTTGCATCTGCCAAAGTTCTCGCTGCATTGTACACACCACAACTGATAGTCCAGAGGTCGGATTCTTCGGAAAAATCTCCACGAAGTTCATCATCCAATTCAGTCAGATCTTTGGGCTTGTGAGAAACCTGAATGTTGATGTTTCTCCGGGTCCTGAAGCATCGTTCTTCCTCTATTGGATGCCTGTTCGCGGATGGTCTCAGTGTCGCTTCTCTTTCTCTGTTGCCGGCTTGTTCTGGATGCGATTGAGTGGGCACTCCGCTTATATAACCCCTTTTTCTAAGGTTCTCGGCATGGTTTCGCAGACGTTGTTGCGAAAAGTCTGAGAGCTCTGGGTGTTTCTCGCACCACAGAGAATGCAGTCGTGCCATGTAACCTTCTCGTTCAGGGACCATACTGGCATCGTAGCACTCCAGCAGGCCGTCATTGAGTTGATCCGTCCACTTGAAAGTAACAAGATTCCGCCGGTCAATCGCATTGGCTCCGTCTTGATTGGCTCCCCCAACTGTAGGGTAGTCGGCATTGTTGTCCGACCCATTGTCGGGAGCCCTGCGCGTTCGATTGTTTTGAACCGCACTTACTACAACTATGTTTGGTGTTGTCATTGTTGTTCCCACGAGCAGCTAGGGAAAGGGTTCGTCCATCCTTGTAGAGCCCCGCATGCAAGGATAAGGCTGTATACTCTGAGAGTCGCCGATTTCCCAGAATCACCGTTAGAGACACCTCACCCAGGTGACATTCAGCTTTCGGCACGGTTCTCACGCCTTCGCTTGGAGGTTATTCCTTCGGGACCATCCCTGGACAATTGTCCGCGACTGCTTATTAATTATTGTAACCATATTCAGCAGAAACCCTTGGTACAGGGACCCTCTATTCGCAACCCGAGGACGCGTTCGGAGGCTTTGTCATAAGCCCTTCGGTTCTATTCCAAAGGAATCAAAACCAAAACCGAAGTGTAACCGAAGTATATATATATATATATATAATTATATTATTGTTAATTATATAATATTATATAATTATATTATATACATTACATTATATTATATTAATTATAATTATATATATATATATATCAAAATTCTCTGATAAGGCGACTGCAGTCTCTGAAATACGATTATATTTCCGGATTCAAAAATGTGTTACAAAGATGAAATATTTTTAGGCAAAAATATGTTTTCTGTAGGTGAACCGGTATTCGAAATTTATGCTACCTGAGCAGAAAACCCTTATTTATTATTTCAAAAAATTGAAAATCGCAAAATGCTGATCTTATTATTAACAAAAATTTACCCATTCTTTGTGCCGATTTTTCTCCTTTTTTGATAGCTCCAGTGGAAAATTTTTCTTCCGTAGAGTTGACTCACACGGTGCACCACCACCGGGTTTTCCCCAAGGGGAATAATTTTCCAACATTTCCTGTAACTGCAACCATATAATTGTTAGTTGTTACATCATGCTCTTCAAATTATTTTGACAAAGTTGCATAATTATATAAAAAAACTCTCCTAAATTGTAGAGAAAGACGAAAAGAAAAGATACTCTTTGCATTTTATTATCTAACTTTGAACAATTTTCTTTTACAATATTCACTAATTACAAGAAAAATTAAAGCATTACATAATATTTTTAATTTATTCCTTTTGCGTTTAAGGTAGCTCTCAACAAATTCACCAATCATAATAAATCCAATATCGCATTTTTTTAGAGTCAAGTTCACAACATCTTGGACTTTAAAATTTTAGATGATAGCCTCAAGTCGAAAAATGGGATTATGTATTTAAAATAAAATATTTACATAAATTTTATACGAGAAAGGCATTTCCATATCGGACTTGAACTATAAGTTCTTGAAACCATCTGGTCCTACAGCGGAGAAGTACTGCGTGCCCCTAAGGTCACTCGAAATTCGCGATGGGTTAGCGAAAAACTGTTTATTTCCCCTGACGCGCCCCTTCATCTTCTTCAATCTCCACCGTCCGTCAGATGACACACGTACTTTGTCAGTATTATGCGGTTTCATTTTTAGCAGCTTTGACTTGTTCACTGTGTGACGGTGGATCCTCATTACGTAAGCGAACTATCGGACCCTTTCCGTAAACGACCTACCAGATGTTACCAAATGTATTCGATCACACACTAAATATGGGACGAATTCTTTCTTGCCCAGCCAACCTTCTTGTACAGTGGATGCAAGCGCCTTTCGGTCTTTTGATCCATCGTCGGTCTAACCCTTCGATTTTAAGCGGCCAAAACTCGCGCCGCATCATAAACTGAACAAGTAATGATTCACAACTCGGACTCCACCGAAAAGTCCTTGCGAAGGGTGGCATCCATTTCAGCCACATCTTGGGGCTTAGGAGGAACCTGGACGGTAATGTACCTCCTTCTTCTGAAATCTCCATCATCTCTCGGGGATGTTTTCTGCGGCTTGTTCTTGCAAGCGTTCCGCGTACGTGTCCTGTTTGCAAGAGGTTCTCGGCTCGGTTTTGCAACACCTTTTGCGAAAAGCTCGAAGGCTCTAGGTGTGTCTGGCACCAAAAAGTGTGCAGGCGCACCCCCTAACCTTTGTGAACAGAGATAATGCTGGCAACGTAGCAATCCAGCAAGTCACACTTGAGTCGATCCATTAACCCAAAAGTGTTAGCGTCTCGCCGGTCCGCTAGTGGGTTTTGCCGACATTTTCGAGTGCTCTGTGCAATCGATGGTTTCGAATAGCATTCAAAATCGGTTTTGGTTTTGTCAGAGTTGTTTTCGACCTCACAGAGCCCCGCATACAACGGTATGGCTGCATACTCTAGGACGTAGCGCGATATCTTGAAGTCACCTTTGTAAGACACGTCAGCCAGGTGAAATTCAGCTTTTGGCACAAAACGAGAATTGCCATATTTTCTGGAACTACGATTTGCGGACAGCAGTCTCCATTGCACACTCGAGGCCTGACATCGTTCTCCAGGATTTCAAGAAACGAATTATTCTTGATCCATTCTGGGCTCCGTTCGAATACAACATCACTATCAAGGTGAAGGAATAGGAGGAGACGTATCAAGATCTTGAAAGGGAGCTGCAGCGACTGTGCCCAAAATATTAGGTTGAACCAATTGTTCTTGTGATCAGTGCTCTCGGAGGTGCGAAACTATCTCTGGTTCGTAACCTTAAATCCATACTCGCGAGCCAAAAATTTGCCAAGGCGGTTGCGAGCTGGATGCAGAAAGCTATCATCCTTGGGTCTCTTCGTGTCTTCAAGACATACAAGGGTTTCACCAACCTGTAGTTGTGACTATCTCACAATCGTGAGACGTGGGCATGACAAAGCATTATAACACTCGGAAAAAGTTCTTACTCAGTGGTCCGATGTTAATATGTTCATGTTGCATAAGCTACTTCACTGCCCTATTTATTACGAATTCAGAGCGACTATATTGGAAAATATCTAGAAGGACCAACAAATGACCTGGAATCTATTGAGCGCCTTTTAATTCTACAAAATATTGAGCAATTGAATGATGTTTTTGGATATATTGTTCAAGTGTTGAGGGTTAAATCCTGTATCATCAATGAGTAATTTGTAATTTAATATGCGACGTGTATGTGAACTTCTTCTCTTATTATAATTTTGATTCCTAGTATTAATTTTATTGCAGGCCTCAGACCTTAAGAGCGCAAATTCGATATTTCCTTGTAAAAGCCAGTGGCATATTACAAGAAACTATATTAGTCGAATTGTACAAATAGTTATTAGTGTGAAATATATCTTTTCTTTTTGCAATTATTTCTGTGCAACCCTCACTGTGTCTCGTTGTTGTTAATAAATTCAATCTATCTACACGGAAAAAATAAGTTGTCGAAACTTCACTTGACAAGTCAACTATTCTAGGATAGGCCACTTTGTTTTTAGAATCTCGTATAATTTTGATTAAAGAACCACAGACTTCATCGAAAAAGTGAAAAAAGTCATCGAATTATTGGAAGACAATCTAGGAACATCAGTTTTCGCATTTGTATTCAGCAGATTTTGACAAAGTTCAAGACAAGCATTCAATTGTTCATAAAAAGTCCCCCAGATTCCAAACGATTTGGAATACAATAACTCTAGCACAGAAACGAATAACTGATTTATAAGTTGTCGAAGAATTCGTTGACTGTCTTCTACATATCTATATATTCACAATGTACAGTCACATTGGATGCTTGTATTAAGACGTAGTGACGCTCGGGTGAAGTGGTATATATGTATCAGTCTGAAGGAGTCGCGGTCACCGGCAATGAACAAATGAGCGCGGATTTGAATTTGGCTCTTCACTTGCATTTGTGCAAAATATTCAATGTGTCAAGTCAGCCGTGGGGTCTACATGTTAGGGATAAGTTGCGTTCGATAGGTGTTAGGTAGTTCGAATCCCGCCGCAAAATTTCTTTCGATTTTTCATAGGTTCATGTGTATCTGTAAAAATAAATATAACTTAAGCGTGAGTCTATGTGAATAACAATATAGCAAATATGACCGCGAAATATATATTTCTTTAACTTGGCTATACTGTTTTCTAAAAACTCGTTAAGAGTCATCGAAAGTTTCATTGACTGGCTTCGAAGCATTAGTGTATCAGTGTTTCAAGAACTCTATTCCTCTGGTCTTCACATTTTCATTGAAATTATTTTGTACTTTCGACAACTCTTTCTACTTTTTAAACATTTATCAATCAAGGTTTGTAAGACGATTCTTCCAATTTATGACATACGTTTAATCCTATCCTAGAGTGGTTGACTCAGTCATTCAAAATTTTAACAACTAATTTTTTCCGTGTATCCATAAAAAAACTCAATAAGTAGTCACAAGGGTAGTCTTATCCTTTACCTAGCTTCTCATGAGAATAAACATGACAACACCAAACACATTTGTAAATGCGGTTCGTGTATATATACTGTGGCTTGATAAAAAAAAACCCCCTAATGGGTGGTAAGCGCGCTCAGCGGGTAGGGAGCCGAGGCCCCCCTTGTATATATAAACTTTTCTTGTATGATATATATACAAGGGGGCCTCGCCCCATGTATATTACATGGGCATACCCCCATTGAGATTTTTTTAGGGAGATGTAGTAAGGTACCTGGAATAGATTGAATTCAAATAAATGGAAATACATTAATGAAGATACTTTCAGGGACGGTCTCGATTTTTAGAACCTCGGTGGTGAGATATTTTTCAATATAATATACTTCGAACCCCTAGTTCAATTCCAAACCCACAACATTAATTGGAAGAGAAAGTTCAGTATGCAGGGATGAATAGGGATGAATTGGGATGAAAAGAGATAAATGGAAAAGGGACTACAATAGGACCCGTTGGATCGGAACTCACTGCATCGAAATCCATGGGTGGAAGCAATCATGTCCGTAAGTTAGCACACCATCTATTAAATATCCAACTTTTGTGTAATGGAATCGTTTGATCATCGTTTGGTCATGTTTGAAAATCAAATTTTGTCGTTTGGACGGCAAAACTCCAAAAGATATTGAGTTTTCAAAATTGGAGTGCTAACTACACGCTGCGGAACCAATTTCAATTTGTTCCAAACATTCTTTTAACAATCACTTGGATGTCGTTTGGTCGCGTTTGGGAGGCCACTTTTGAGGTTTGCATGACGAAATTGTGTGGGTTATCGAATAAAAAAGTCATCGGCATTATACTCGTGAGCGGCGCCTTCTCAACATCTACTTTTCAGGAGTAAAGTGATTTAATACGCAAATGATAAAACATTATACATACATCTGTGAGCACGCATTTTGAGTTAATCTCCCCCCCCCCCCCACTCCAAAAACTGTGATACCGAAACTTTCCAAAACTTTTGAAAATTTTTGAAATATCTAAATTTCCATATATTTTCAAAATTTTCAAAATTTCTGAAATGTTAAAATTTATGAAATTTATGAAATGTTTAATTCTCTAAAATTCCTCAAACTTTCGAGAATTTGTAAAATATTCATAAATTTTTAACTTTTCAAAATTTCTAATATTTCTGCATTTTATGTAATGTTTAAAATTTCTAAATTCATTCAAATTTCTAAAATTATTATTATTTCTGAAATGTTCAAAAAAATTTAAATCATCAACATTTATAAAATCTCTAAAACGTTTAAAATATTGAACATTTTTAAATTTCAAAAATTATTCAAATTTCTAATATTATCAAAATTTCTAAAATGTTCAACATTTTTTAAATTATTAAAATTTCTAAAATTTCTAAAATGTCCTAAATTTATAAAATACAAGAATTTTTAAATTATAGAAACTAATTGTTTTGATATTGGATATTGATTTTGGCTTTAGGGTCAGAATAAATAATTCAATTAATTTTTAATTGAACCAAACGTTTCGGCGCGCAATGGTGGCCCTCATCAGTGGTTAATTTTTATTCTGGAAAAGACAGTTACAGAAATATCCATAAGGGACGCAGTGTAAGAATTTAGTTCAAATAAGATAACTATTTCAAATTTGGTTATGTACAGTCTTGTACATATCTTTGGTAATGTTTGCATAAATTTCAAATGTGTGTTGCCATTACAATAATTGGATAAATTAATAAAATTTGTAATATAATCTACAGAAGTGTGTTGTCCTTACAATAATTGGGCAATTTAATAAAGTAAAATTTGTAATATAATATAAGAGTCTAGTGCCGTCTCCAGTGATAATAGGCTTTGGTAACTTTCGTAGAGTTCTTAGAAATTGAAAATTGTATTCTCATTATACTAGTTGGGTGAACTTATTTGTTATAAAGCAGCGAATAAAATTTACAATGCAATGAAGTTAACTGGTAAATGTGAGATTTTATCCAAATTTGAAATTCGAATTGTGATTGAACAGATTTTTGGCAACTAACCTTGTAAAAATTCCAATGTGTATGCATTATAAGAGACTTAAATGTGGAGCAGTTCAGTTTGGACGTCTATTTCGTTTGAAAAATGCATTAAAACTGATGCATTGGTTACACGGAAAAAAGTGGATCGTTAGAAGAACTCTCGAAACCACTAGTTCTAACTATTTTAAATTGAACCGCAGCTTTTCGTCGTGAATTTTGTTGAAATTACTATTATTCGTTCAGGTATGTTAAACTGACTCTTTAAAAGAGTAAGATGAACAATTTCAAATAGTAGGGTGCACTGCACCACTTGGTAACCATCAATACTCAGCGAGAAGAAGTTACTATTTCGCGTAGTAAGCTTTCCTTCTGTGAAGAGTAACTTTGCCGATTTCGCATCGTAACGCGTTTATGTATATGTATATATATGCACTGCACGCATTCTATACAAAACAAAAATGATGTACAATGTCGATCGATTTGAGGAGGAAAAAAATGATGTCATATATGATTACTGCACGTAATTTACGATTATTCTTACACAGTCGCACGCATTGAGTCTTACACATATGATCGCACGCTCGCACGCTTTGAAAAATCGCCCCCGCTGGGGAATCGAACCCTACCTGCCTACCTAAAACCTGTCCCGAAACCTAAATATAGCGCACGCCTTAGTCAAGTGGGCTACGGAACCGCTGAGATTTTTCTGACAAAGTATCGATCAAGCGGTTTCTTTGAGAAAAACGTGGCCAGCTAAGAAAATAAATGTCTACTTACAATTTTTTTAATTAATCTCTTACAGGTGCTATCTAATAAATTGCAACGAGCTAGGGAAAAATATTTTGCCTAAAAGTATCAACTCACGCAGTAAATATATTATTAGTAATTTATATGTATTATTATAAAATGATTAAAATTACAATTTTTAAAAACTACATATTTTGTATTTTTGTAAATCAAGACTTGAAAAAATGATTTTGAATGAAATCTTTGGAATTTTTAATTTTACTTTATTATCATCTGACTTCATTTGAAACGTAACATTAATTTACATAACTGATATGTGTATGAATAAGAAAATAGTTTAAACATTGCAATAATACATCAAATGCAAAATTGAAATCACTATTTAAAGATGAAACAAACATTGAATAGTGATTCAAATTTAAATTTTTTGCAAAAATAAAATTTTCCTCATAAGATATGGGGATGCTGAATTAGAATAAAAACTGTTTAATACAAAAAAACCGGTTTCGAGAAACGAATATTAAAGATCGCGATATCACAGTAGAATTTCAGATTTTATTTTTGTTAAAAATCTTAAGAAAATGAGAAAAAAAATTTTTTCCAATAAATGATATTGATTTCTACAAACATCAATGTGAAAAGGTTGAAAAAATTATTACTGCTTTAAATATGGAAATTAATTTAAACTAAAATTGTATTACAAATTATTTTTTGATGACACATGCATGATTTCAGCCATTTTCAACGCCTATAAAGCGGGGCTAAAGCTCTACTTTTTACTCCCTGGGGACTCAAAGGTGATGTCAGAGATGAATAATGAAAATTATGCAACTATGAGCTCGAATTTTGTGATTATCAGCCCACTGACGGTAAAAACTGAGAGAAAATTTTGGTTGCAGATAATAGAATTTTGCGGTTATTTATGAAAGGTTACCATATATACCTGTAAAATTACCATAAATTACCGGAATTTTTCATAAATTTCCGGAAATTTATGGAAATTTAAAAAAATGAATGTTGGGTAAGTGACCATATTCACCTGTAAAATTACCATGAATGACCGACATTTTTCATAAATTTCCGGAAATTTATGGAAATTTTTAAAAATGAATTTTGGGTATTCCATGGTAAGTTACCATATTTACCTGTAAAATTACCATAAATTACCAAAATTTACCATAAATTTTCGGAAGTTTATGGAACATTTTCATAATTTTCCGGAAATTTATGGACATTTTTTAAAATGAATTTTGGGTAAGTTACCATATTCACCTGTAAAATTACCATAAATTACCAAATTTTTCCATAAATTTCCGGTGATTTATGGAAATTTAAAAAAATGAATTTTGGATAATCTATGATAAGTTACCATAAATCACCTCTAAAATTACCATAGATTAGGTTATCATTAATTTCATACTTCATTATACAAAATCTAATATGGACTGAAATCCTGACTGTATTTTGAGAAATGTCTGAAATCATCCATTTGTTATGAAAAATATCTTATGCGCCAAGGGGGAGAGGCACTTTTTCTCCCCCTAGGTGCATAATATACTATTTAATTATTGATTCAAAAAATAATATGTCGAAAACAATGCATTATTCTACTAAAAAAAATTCTTCCCAATAATGTAATATTCGAACCTGGGTGGCAAAATCAAGTACGATCTCAATCATTTTTATTGTTATGAGGAATTAAAAATATGATAAGCAGAAAATTCCATAGCAGAAGTAATGTGAAAAAAAGTATTTGTTTATATATAATTTTTTATAATATTTTTATATTCTGAAAATTTGGTACAAAACAAAAAAACTGTATCGAAGTATAGAGTTATTCACTATGTTTATTTATATTAATTATCTCAACTAATATTATGAAAAAAGAGAAAACATTATAAAATAGTTTCTGACAATTTATTTCCTTTTGTAAAATGTCAGTGGGTGGTCTGTCTTCTAGATTGAGAAGCGAAAATCTGTTCTTTTACTGATAAGCAAGTTATAAGTCGTCCTTCTTTTTTAATTTCAAGCGGACCGCCTAAAAAAATTTTCGGAAAGGGCCTACACGTTTCTAGTTATGCCACTGAAGTTACTCACAATTTCAAATAGTAGGGCTAACAATCTCGCGCAGTGCTTATTGCAATGCGAAAAAGGAGATCGAACTCACTTGCAAAAGTCAAACTCACCATGCTTTGCTTACTATGTGAATTAGTTATTCATACAGTTTACATGTTCAACTGTACTATTCCAAATAGTTATTGAAGCTACTTGTTCTTAGTAATCTTTCTTTTTACAATTTAAAGTAGTAATGCTGACTTTAGGTTTTGTATATTTTGAGATTACAATCTCATTCAGTATAAAAAACGATTTGAATGGTTTCTTGTACATTGTGAACAAGTAAACTTGAAGTTAACAATACATAAAAGTGAATCTAAATATCTACTTTTTTCCGTGTAGTGTTCTTTATCGGTTTAACGCGATAAGTGGAAGAAGTCTTTCACCATAGAGTTTTATAAGGAGAGGAAAAGTGGACCATTTTTGAAGGCAGCGGGGTAAGGAGTAAGTTGGTGTGTTGGACAGGAAAGGACAGCTTTAAAAATTCGAGAGAAACCACTCTTCGATACATATACAATATACATCATTTTAGAGGAAAGTTATCGTTGTCGATTTTAATTTTATTTTACCAAGTTATTTTTGTTATATTTTATTAAGTAATCTTGTTATTGATAAAACATTTCACCAACCCATTTTTTTAAAGTTATCCTGTTATCAATAAAATATTTCACCAACACAAACATTTTTTCATTCAAACAAATCGTTTTTTTATGTGTAGACACGTAATATCATTAGTTAAAACTTCATCTTTTTTGGTTCAAATTTCATTTCCTTGGTTTAAAATTTAACTGTTTGTTGAAACTTCGTTTTTTTATTCTGGTATGTTGACTTTTATCTAAATGTAGAAAAAAGTAATCTTATTAGTTAAAAAATTGTCTTTTTTGGTTGGAAATTATTCCTTTGGTTAAAAATTTAACTATTTTTTTGAAAATTAATTTGATTTTTTCCCACATTTTTTTATTGAAATTTTACTTATTATATTTATGGTATGTTGTCTTTTATCTAAATGTAGGAAAGTAATCTCATTAGTTAAAACTTCAAATTTTTGGTTCAAAATTCATTTCAATTTCATTTCAATTTAATTCATTGCATTTACAATATTGTAAACAATTATTTCCATCGAGGGTCAATATAATCTCCCCGCTTAGTATTATAGAAACTTCTCAAATTTTCAAAGTTTCTAAAATTACCAAAATTTCTGAAATTTCAAGATTTCCATATTGTCTAAAATATTTAAATTGTTTAAAATTTCAAAAATTATTAAAATTAGTGAAATGATCAAAATTTCTAAACTATTTAAAATTTCTAACATTACAAAAACGTAAAAAGTGTTGAAAATTCATAAAATTACCACAAACTCTGAAATTTCTAAAGTTACCACAATTTTTTAAATTGCAAAAATTCGTAAAATAATTTAGAAAAAATTCTATAATATCCAAAATGCAAAAGGAAATTTGAAGTTGGAAATTCCTTTGAAAGTTATTGCGTCGTCAGACAACAGACAGACAGGCATACCGACAGACAGACATTTCCTTAAAAACTATTTTTTCTGACTCATGGTGTCTCAAAAAGTCGAAAATTAACGAAAACTGTATAGGTCCCAAATGCATGATTTCAGCCCTATTTCATTCCTATGAAGCAGGGCTGAAGTTCTACTTCTCAGTTCAAAGGAGTGGAGAGTACTTTTTACTCCGTAGCTGTAGGGAGGAAAAAGTGGCGTTATAGCCAAATGATAAAACATACATCTGTGAGCACGCATTTTTCTACAATCGACTCCCTCACCGCACAAACTGTGAGTTGAAATTTTCTATAATTTCCCAAATTTTCTAAAATTTCCCAAATTTTCTAAAATTTCTAAGATGTTCTAAATTTCTAATATTTCTAAAATTTTCAAAATTTCTGGTATATAAATATTTTTCTATTCTATTTCTACTTTTTGAAATGATCAAAATTTTCAAACTTGTAAAAATTTCTAATATTACCAAAATTTATAATATTTCAAAAATGTGTAAAATTTTCAAAAAAAATTTAATTTCTAATATTTCTGAAATTTCTAAAATGTTAAAAATTTCTTATTTTTATTAAATGTCTAAAATTTTCATAATTTCTCAAATTTTCTCAAAGCTCTAAATTTTTTTAAAGTTCTAATGATTTAAAAATTAGTATTTTTTATATTGACCATGGATTTTCTAAATTTTTAAATCTTGCAAAATTTCCTAAATGTATGCAGAAATCATGTGTGTCACAAAAACAGTGGCTTATATAGGGATAACGACGCCCATGGCAAAGAGAAAATCTCTCCTCCCTCCATATTAGTAAAAAACTAATTTATGTTACTTTACGTGCTCCCCCCATAGAACGGCGCCCATGGGACGAGCCCTTCCTGCTATATCCTAGGTACGCCACTGCACAAAAAACGTCTGAAATCATCCATTTTTTTCAGCATACGTCTAAAAAGTCCCGCTTCTCCCTTTTAGTTCATAATATACTTTTTTTCGAGAACAATATGACACATTCTCATCATTCAGATGGATTATCTTAGATTCATGTAATTTTGGACCTATCTAGTTATCGTCAATTCTCGACGTTCTGAGACCCCCTGAGTCAGAAAAAATAGTTTTTAAGGAAATGTCTGTCTGTCGGTCTGTCGATCTGTCTGTCTGTTGTATGACGGCGTGATGACTTTCAAAAGAATTTTCTAATTCAAATTTCCTTATCTATAGAAATTTTAAGAAATGATTTTAGAAATTTTAGGAATTTCAAAAATTTTGATGATTTTAGAAATATCACAAATTTTTGTAATTTCATAAATGAAAATTTGAGACGTTTTCACAATTTTGAAAATTTTCAATAGTTTAGTAATTTTGTTCATTTTACCAATTTTAATAACTTTAGAAATTTTGACAATTTCATCAATTTTGAACATTTTAGAAATTTAAAAATTTTGAACATTTTGAACATTTTAAAGATTTTAGAAATTTTTATAATTTAAAATTTGTTAAACATTTTAGAATTTATAATAATTTTAGAAATTGTAATGATTCTAGAAATGTTTGAAATTTCATAAAACTCAGGAATATTAGAAATTTTGATAAGTTTAAAAATTTTTAATATTTTACAAATTTCCGAAAATTTGGGACATTTTAGAAAATTAAACATTTTATAAATTTCAGAATTTTTTATAATTTTTTTAATTTCAGAAATTTTGAACATTTTAGCTTCATAGGTATGAAATAGGGCTGAAATCATGAATTTCTTCTAAAAATTCGATTTTTTAACAAATGTTCTTGTTAAGCTGTCTGACATATCATATTATATTTCAGGACACGACTGACCAAAGAATGTTGTCACTACCACTTGAGAAAGCTCCGCTCGTGAGTGTATTGCCAATTACTTTTTTATTCGATATTATTATTATTATTATACCATTAACCCATTTTCCCTTCGGGGTAGGCGTGATTTGCTCGGTTCGAAAATAGTGAATAGGTATATAGGTATAAAATAGGTCGGTATATGGGTATAAGGTATATAAGTATATAGGTGTGAGGTATAGATGTTTTAGATTGATCTGGAATTTTTGTGTTATTTATTCAAATGACACGTTCATTCCGCAACACTGCTCCGACCCAGGTTGCTGATCAATCTCTCTATCGATCACCCCAAGTGAGGAGCCTCACAAAGTTGTTATGCATGGGTTCCTCACTTGGGCCCATTAGTATCCGAGGCCTTTGTTTCAGGCCTCATTCACTCTATTGTCACTCTGTTTACAAACTATTTGTCGCCACACTTTTCTGTTCTGACATAGTACTCAAGCTTCCTTCACGTCCATGCATTTTTTCATGCAGGCTCTTGTGTTTCTATGACTTCTTATGTCTCTTCGAATTAGTGTCTCATTCACATATTCTAACCATTCTTTCGGCGGTCTACCTCTGGGAATTCTGCCGAACCACCTTAGCTGATTTCATTCCCATTTGTCAACTAGTGTCTCTCCTGAACCACATTCTTTGAGGATTGTCTCATTTCGTACTTTGTCCATCAGTGTTTTCCCGCATATTATGCGCAGAGGTTTCATGCCGATCGCGTTGATTTGACTCCTGTCCTTTTCTTGACAGGTCCATGTCTCGCTACAGTATAGTACAATTGGTACGAAAATAGAGTTATGTATGGCTATTTCAGCTTTTTTTGATATTTTTTTATTTGTGAGGATGGACCCTGCTCTACCGATAACCTGCTTACCCTTATTTATTCGCCTATCTAACTCCCCATCTATTTTTCTGTCGCTAGTGAATAGGCTACCCAGATATACGTACTTGTCAAGTTGTTCTAGTCTCTCATCACTTAGGACAATGTTGCATATTGTTTTCTCACTTTTTCCCTCAAACACCATGATTTCTTTGCAAGTCCTCGATTGATTCTGCCATAACAATCTTGTCGTCTGCGAAAGCTAACCCACGTACCTTGACGGTTTCGAGATCTACACTTTCTTCGTCGAAGAGGGCAGTTCTTAGACACTTATCCATGAATATGATAAATAGCCACGAGGACATAACGCATCCTTGCTTTACGCCTTGCATAATATCGAACCAGTCACTCAGTTTCCCATTTACCCTTATACTCGCTTTACTACCTTCATATATTGTTTCTATTGCTTGTAGGAGCCCTCTATTTACTCCATACTCTTTAAGGACTTCCCAAAGTTTACTTCAATTTACCTTGTCAAATGCTTTTTCTAGGTCAAAAAATGCACAGAAAACTTTCTTTCCTACTCTCAAGCTTTTTTCTGTGATCTGTCTTAGGCTAAATATCTGATCTGTACATGACCTTCCTGGCATAAATTCACTTTGGACTTCCCATTTCTTCTCTTCTGTAATTGCTATTACCCTGCGGATAAGTATTTTTGAGTATATTTTACTTATTGTACTTAGTAGGCTGATACCTCTGTAATTACTGCAGTTTCTTTTATCTCCCTTTCTTTTGTATATTGGTACAATAATCGCTTTTCTCCAATCGTCTAGGACTTCTCCTGTCTCTAAACATAAATTTATGAATTCGCACAACCTGTGAAGTATGTACTCGCCACCGTATTTAAGCATTTCAGCGCTAATACTGTCTATACCAACAGCCTTACCGTTTTTCATGTTCTTAATTATATCTCTGAACGTTTATTTTTCAGCCTGCTGGCCTTGAAAAATTGACTTGCTTACACTTCCATTTTAACAGAATTTTCTTAAAACTAACCCTTAAAGACTAACATCCATTCATTCCTTATCTCTAAGTCGCACGCTTTTATCGCCTTGCCTTCCTCGCTTCGCTTCGCCTCGCACGCATATTCCTACTTTTTCATATTGCCTCGCTTGCCAACCTCTGTTTTCGCTCTAATACCTACTACTTATCTACTATTTACAATATTTACATGTTACTTATATCTACTCTGTCTCCTATTTACAATCATTCCGTCTCCATTCCTCTTCCTCCTTCCTTCTCTTCATCTCCATCTTACCCAACACTCCCTTCACCCATGCTACTGCCCTTTTTTCCCCCTTTTCATGCAACAGTTCCTCCATGCTCATCTCACTTCTTTCCACCTCCACGCACTCCTCCAACCAGTGCTCCACTCTTGCATCTCCCTTTCCACACAGTTCACATATCCTCGTCTCCCGAGGGAGCCAGAACCTATTGAAACCCTCCATACACCCACACCTCATCCTCGCTATAAGTTCTTGACTTCCTTTCTCTCCTTTCACACATAAATATTGCGCTCTTGTCCTTGGCATAATCCACACATAGTTCCCGTTAAACCTTAACTCTCTTATTCTCTCTTCCCCCTCTGTCTTCTCTCTCTCCATGCCATTTTGCTTAACCAAGTCATAAACCTTCCTTCCTTCCTCGTGCATCCTTCTCACTTCATCCATCTGCAGTCCATTCATTCTAAAATACCTTTCCCTCTCAGCCTCCATCTTCCCACCCCCTCTTCTGTTCTCCTTCTCCCACCAACACTCCCTAACCAGACTACTTCCCCCCTCTTCCAAAAATTTCTCCTCATATTTACACGCCCTGCTCCCTGCTAGAATCCCTACACTCGTTCTCCCCATCTCCCTCCTGACAATATACTTAGGCGTGTTCCTTGCCAACCCCAGGGTCCACTTTACATACCTCTCCTGCGTTCTATTTACCTCTTCACTTTCCTTCCACCCCCACACCTCCACTCCATACAATAGCACACTCATCACTAGCATATCAAACAGCTTCATTCTCCGTCCAAAATAATCTGCGAATAGCTTCTTTCCCAACCCCCACACCTGCCTCATCACCACATTTGCTTTCCTCACTCTCTCTTTTATGTGACCATCCACTCCCCCATTCCTCCGAAACACGAAGCCCAAGTACACAAACTCTTTCACCTCCCGCACCTCCTTTCCCTTCCACTTCCACTCTCCTCCCTTATCCCTTCCCCCTCCTTTTCTGAACACCATAACCTTGGACTTTTCCGCATTCAACTCTAACCCCTTCTTATCCAGGTATCTTCTCAACCTCTTCATCATCTCCTTTAAGGCCTCCTCGCTATTTGCCAGCCCCAGCCTCCAGCTTACTTTCCATATCCGCAATTAAAATCGCAAACAGCGTTGGGCTCAGAGGACACCCCTGCCTTAACCCCCTATCCATCCAGAATCCCTCCGAAATCCCCTCCCCTCCTCTTACCTTGTCTTTGGTCTCTTCATATATCTCCCTTACCCTCTTGATCAGGCCTCTCTCTATTTCCATATCCTTCATCACCTCCCACAACCTCTCCCTATCCACCGACGGAAACGCGCCTTTCAGATCCACAAAAAACGCGTACACTCTCTTCCCCTTCTTCGCTAATTCTCTATCCACCACGTGCTGCAGAACGTAGGTATTGTCGATAATACTCCTACCCGCCCTAAATCCCGCCTGCGTCTCCGGCAATATTCCTTTCCCCTCGACATCCTTCCGCAGTCTCTCTGCCACCATCATCGCGAAGACTTTATACGCCGTATTCATTAGCGTGATCCCTCTATAATTTTCCTGCCTATCTTTATCTCCTTTCTTATACAGGGGCACTATTAATCCTTCTCTCCACCCTCCTGGGACTCCCTCGCCCCTCCATACTTTCTTCACTACCTCCTTCAGCCTTTCCCTAACCTCCTGTGTACTAAACAGCCATGCTTCGTTCTCCACCCCATCCAACCCTGCTGCTTTTGACCTTTCCAACTTCCTTATCTGCTTCTCTATCTCTTCGTTATTCAACTCCTCCATCTCTGCCTCCCCCGTTCTTCTACTTCCCCCGTCCGTCTTCCTTGAATCTGAGCCCTGGAATGATTCTTCAAAAAATTCCCTCCATTCCTCACTTCCTTTTAAAGCGTCTACTATCCCGTCTGTGTCATATAGCATTTCACCTTTGCTCGCTAAGACCTGTCATGTTCAGCGTTTTCTTGTGCGCTTCTTTATTTTCTTTTTGGGCTGCCTTAATTTCATCGTTCTATCACGCATCGCCAGACTTTCTTCCTACCATCGCCGTACCACACACTTCAATCACAGTTTTAACAATGGTATCCCGCAATAAAGCCCACGCGCCCTCTATATCTTTATTTCTTTCAAGCGACTCCCAAATTGCCTTATCTATGCGTTCTTTTATCTTATTCTGAAAATCTATTCGCACTTCCGGTTTCTGTAAATTTTCGACCTAGATTCGCGTTTGTTTTGTTTGTTCGGTTATCTTTCTTCTCCAAGCCCACCCTAAGTTCATTTTGGAGACTAAAAGGTAATGATCAGTCTTGCATTCGGCCCCCCTCATGACTCTTGTATCTGTAACTGGTTCTCTTAGTCTTTCATCTGCAATAACGAAGTCAATTATACTGCGGTTATTTCCTTTACACCAGGTGTAAGTGTGGATCATTTTATGTCGAAACCAGGTATTTGTAATAAATAGGCCCTTCTCTAAGCATAAGCTAACTAATTTTTCCCTTTATAATTTTTTCTTGTTGGGTCCCCAAAATTACCTTGCACCCCTCCTGTATCTGTATCCTGACGTTGGACGCCGACCCATCCGTTCATATCTCCTAACAAAATTATTCTTTCACCTTGGTCTCAAGTACTTATTGTATCATTTAAAGTGTCCCAGAAGGCGCCCTTAACTTCCCTCAAATCGCTATCAACTGGTGCGTTGCACGCTATGATAAATAATCTTCTGATTCCTACCTTCATTCTAGCCCATAGCAATCTGGGTGATACGATGTGATTCACTATCTACTCCTGACCAACACCTTTCAACACCCCATTTTCTATGTTTCTAATTTCGCAACCCTTTTTCTTCGTCTCAGGTACACAAAGAATATCTAGTTTCCTTATGTGCATAGTTTCTCGTAGTTCTCTTATCTTAAGGCTCATGTAGTGGGTATTCCAACCTACAAAACTCACCTCAAAAAATTGGTTTCGAATGCTGGCGCACCGAAAGGATGTCAGCGGGCAATTTTTTTCCCCACAGGAATAACATATTCATATTTGAGGCGGAAAGTCCCTCCGGAACGTCAAAACTCGCGATAAATATTAAAAAATTAAAAAATAAAAACATTTTTCAGCGATCGAAAAAAATAAACAGAAACAGTACAATCAGCGCCGCGTGGTGTCCCGATCAATCACTAAATCGATTTAAAAGGACTTCTGGCGCCATATTCAAAATAGAAAAAGCATTGAAACATATGTAGGAGTAATAATTCTTAATAAGTTATAATATATTATTTGAAAAACATAACAAATAAATATTATCTTACAAAGATATAAGAAAAAAAGAAGGAAAAATATATTCAACGCAAAATATTGACTGATAAAATAGATAAATAAAACTTGCAACATTTTCTTCTAATTCTGAGTTGTTCTTATAACATTCCCTTCACACGACCCACACAGAAGAAATAATTTATATATAGCTGAAAAAGATTTGGTAAAGATTTTCCAAATTTGTAATTAGCAAAAATAAGCATTTTCCATAAAATGCAATGTTATTGTGTTTATGATTTTTTCAGAGAAACCTTAGGCTATATAATGTGCA
>CAKNXH010059496.1:38892-50935 GCA_932178445.1 Andricus quercusramuli
AGTGTTAGGGGTACATTATGTAGCCTAAGGTTTCTCTGAAAAAATCATTAACACAATATCTTTGCATTTTGTGGAAATAACTGTTTTTTGGTAATTACAATTTTGGAAAATCTTTACCAAATCTTAACAGCCATATGTTATTTATTTCTTGTGGGTGGATGGACTTTTGGGGATGTTATAAGAATAATCCAGAACCGAAAGGCCTTTTATAAAAATCAAAGTCGCTATAGCTTTGATTTTTTAGAGAAATGATTATATTCCCATGGACTAAGATCGGAAAATATTCACCGGGTCTTTCCAGCTTTTTACAGTTGAGTTCTATTGCGTGGGTGGGTTTTATGGGGTGTTGGTTGTACATTATATAGCCTAAGGTTCCTCTGAAAAAATCATAAACACAATAACATTGCATTTTATGGAAAATGCTTATTTTTGCTAATTACAAATTTGGAAAATCTTTACCAAATCTTTTTTAGCTATATGTAAATGATTTCTTCTATGTGGGTGGTGTGAAGGGAATGTTATAAGATCAACTCAGAATTACAAGAAAATGTCGCAAGTTTTATTTATCTCTTTTATCAGTCAGTATTTTGCGATGAATATATTTTTCCTTCTTTTTCTCTTATATTTTTGTAAGATAATATTTATTCGTTATGTTTTTCAAATAATATATTATAACTTATTAAGAATTATTACTCCTACATATGTTTCAATGCTTTTTCTATTTTGAATATCGCGCCAGAAGTCCTTTTAAATCGATTTAGTGATCGATCGGGTCACCAGGCGGCGCTGATTGTACTGTTTCTGTTTACTTTTTTTCGAGCTTTGAAAAACGATTTTATTTTTTAATTTTTTAATATTTATTGCGAGTGTTGACGTTCCGGAGGGACTTTCCCCCTCAAATATGGATATGTGCTTCCTGTGGGGAAAAAAATTGCCCCCTGACATCCTTTCGGTGCGCCAGCATTCGAAACCAATTTTTTGAGGTGAGTTTTGTAGGTTGGAATACCCACTACATGAGCCTTAAGATCACTCACTCCTCTAGCATTCCAAACACCCAATCTCCATTCATCGCCCGAAACTCGACCTTTACGTTTACCGTGTGCATGCTTTTCGTCAATCAAAGCTTTAGTCCATTCCGAGGCTACTTTATTTTTTGTATTATTTATATATTGTACTATCAACTATCACCTGTATGCGCGAGATTTGTTTTGCGAGTTGAAATCATGTCCGAATTAAGCAGTGATTTGTCGTATGGTGAAGTCAAGCTGTAACGTCAGTCCCACCAAAACTTCTGTTACTGGGGTGGGGGGGGGGGGTCAAGATATGAGAAAGGAAACCGAGAGTCTCAATAGGTTGGTGATTTATGCTGAGAAGGTCACCAGCCTTCAGCAGCGTTGTGTTAGATAGGAGTTCATATGTTCCCATCTGCCGATTGCCGGACTACCTCTAACACAAGAGCCAAAACTCTTCTTTTTTTTTTAAACTATGCGCGGTTAAAAATTTTGTATGAAATCGATAGTATATAGAGACAAAGCATAAGGGAAAGAGGCCTGATAATCGAAATTTTCGTCTCTGAAAATTTTTGAAGAAGTTTTGCTTTAGTAAAGCCGCAAATATCTCATGGAAACCTATATTTCATGAATATCTGAGGTTCAATTCGTTTGAACTTTCAACTAAAATGAACGGATAAAGTGTTTTAACGTAGTTTAATTCAGGAAAGAAATAGTAGAAACCCCCCCGCCCGGCGGAGAAAAAAAAAAGTTCAATCTCAAAAATTTACAATCTTGAAATTCATTTATTCCTGACAATAAAACTTATTAAATTAGGAAGTATCTTAATATATTTAAAAAAAAATTCTGAAATACCGTGGAATCTCTTATAAAGAGACTCAAATTCTTAACAATAGAAGTTATGACTTAGTTTTGCGATTTTACTGGGATTCCGCCGTTTCTCCTCGAAGCTTCTTCTTAATTTTTGAGTTGCAATTTCGAAAAGGCACTAGGTAGCACGTTTACGGAAAATTTTATTTTATAAGTTGTAGGCTCCGGAAGCTTCGATCATGATTAATTAAAGAAATCAATCCCGAAGCTACTGGAACGTGTACGTCATCCGCTCCTGCTCCTTCTGTCCTAGAAGTTAAGCAAGAGCGGGAAATTTACGCGTGATAACATCGGGCAACACTGTTCCTTGGAGTCAGGTCTCTAGCCGCGGATGACCTTACGCGGCAGATAAGACAGTTGGAGATGAAGGTTTCACCTCTGGATACTTTTTTAGAGCTACCAATCTTTTCAGAATTTAAGAGGAACAGTGTTGACGGACCAGATAGAGTGATCCCAGGAGAACAGCCTTTTGCATCCGGTTCGCGATGAAATGAGCGTGACGCTGGCAAGCCGAAATCTTGTTGAGTTGGCTAATAAATGAAGCTTTCATACCTCCAAGGCAGCCGATTATGAGAATTATAAGATGGACTTTGTAGCCTTGGTACAGCCTACTCAGCTCGAAAAGAAGTGCTTGATATTTCGCCCGTTTTTTCCCTCCTTTGCCGTGATATTACCATCGGCTGGTGCCGAGAATTCAATCACGTAAATGATCTTGTTTTTCAGATCTTAGAGGACAATGTCAGGCTTCGTAGCACTGATACGTTGAGTGGTGGAGAATGAGAAATTCCAGTAGAACTTACACTGATCATTCTCCACAACTGACTCGAGTTCCCCCTGGGCGTATGGCAAGACGGACAATAGATCAACACCATAGAAATGCCTAAGATGGTAATATATCACTTTTAGAGTTGCATTGTGTCTCTCTATGTACGCGCAGCGTGCATATTTAGAGCATCCACTGAGAACATGTCCAAGTGTTTCGGGCTCTTGCTTGCACGCTCGGCAGTTGGTATCGCGTACAGGTATATTCATTATGCGCTCGCGGTAAACTAAGGTGTCTATGACGCCGTCTTGACAGGCAAAAAGAAATCCCTCGGTCTCCGATCTCAATCCAGCAGACTTGAGAAACATGTTGGACAGACCCATCGAGAGCTCTTCTGTACGTAGGATGCCGTAGAACTTACCATGGAGGGGTTTCTCAGCATGTTCTATTAGTAGGAGCGTATGTTCTGCTTCCTGTATACGACTTTTGAGCACCAGAGGTGTTAGTGATGCTAGGCCATGTGTAATATCGCTGGAATTAAATGGGAGATCAAGCTCCTCTGCGGCCCTATCTGCTGCATGGTATAGAAACACCGCAGCATTGGCGACTTCATGTTGATGTACGAGTCGCATAAGGGAATCCGTGCTTTTTAGAACTGAGCAGGCTGTAGCCAGAACCGTTCTTCGATGAAGACACTCTAAGCTTAGCAATCCTCTACCCCCTTTATCGCGAGGGAGATATATTCGAGGTACGGAAGATCTAGGATGAAGACTTCGTTGTATTGTCATCATCTTGCGTGTGCTTCGATCAAGTTGTTTTAACTCATCGACGTTCCATTTTACTGCATCAAACGTGTAGAGCAGTATAGGAACGGCCAGCATATTGGTCGCCTGGATCTTATTCTTTCCAGATAATTCGGAAGCCCAAATTTTTCTGAGAATTTGGCGATACCTTTTTCCAAGGGCCGTTTTCAAGTTATGCACATTTTGGGTTTCCGCTTGCGGTATTCCAAGATATGTATATGTTTCTCCAATATCAAGATGTTGAATGGTATTTCCGCCTATCAGTTGAACATCCTGATCGTCACTGGATGATGTAGTTTCTAGTCTTCTTTGGTGTAGGTGGACGCAGGCACACTTGTCCAGTCCGAAGCTCATGCCAATCGCTTTAGAATACCTATTTACCGCATCTACAAGGATGTTAACGTCCTTTTTTGAGGAAGCAAAGAGTTTAAGGTCGTCCATGTATAAAAGGTGGTTAACCTTATATTCTCTTCTGTTCGGCGGGCCACATAGGTATCCAGAGCTTTTGCCTCGGAGCACAGTAGATAGAGGCAAGAGGGAGATGCAGAAAAGTATCGGACTTAGAGAGTCTCCTTGAAAGACCCCCCTCTTATATGTGACAAAGCTTGTAGTCACTTGTCTTTTGTCAGATGTTATGACAAATCTTGTCCGCCACAAGAGCATAAGCTCTTTTATGCATCTCACTATTTTTGGATGCACCTCCATGCACTCAAGGAGCTTGATAAGAAGCTCATGGTTCGTATTATCGAATGCCATACGGTAATCAATCCAAGCCATGGACAGATTGCGTCGATACCTGATCGAGTCCTGGGTAATACACCTGTCTATTAACAGGTTCTTCCTGCAAACTGCCAGCCCTCTCTTGCATCCACGTTGTTCGACTATTGCACTCCATACCGGCTCGATAGATGTCAATATCCTCTCTTTGAGGATGCCAGTGAATAGCTTGTAGCTGGTGTTTAAACAAGCTATGGGCCTGTAGTTCTTTGGATGTGACAAATCTCCGGCCTTAGGGATCAATACCGTGCGTCTTTCCACTAGCCACTGCGGGACGGGTTGTTCTCCGTTTAAGAAAGTAGTAAATATACGAGCTAGATGTTGGTGCGTAAAAGTAAACTTCTTCCACCAAAAGTTGTTGATTTTATCTGGCCCTGGCGCCGAAAAGTTCTAAGTTCTAGTGATAACTTTCTTCACTTCTTCAGCAGTAATTAGTGGACACTCTTCCTCTGGACCTTGTAACCTTTGCCTTTGGCAAAAGTTACGAAAGAGTGATATATCGGAAGCATCTTCATTTAGCTGATAAGTATCTCCATATACTTGCTCCCAGAAGACTTGAATCTCTTCTCGACTAGGCGGATTTTTAACTACACATGACGCTTTATTGAACACACGAGAAGGATTAGTAGAAAAGGTGGAATTTTCCTGAATCCACTTAACTCGCCGTTCAAGGCGCTGTTTCGCTGTTGAAAGAGATCTTACTTTTTGCGTCCAGTGTTGCTTGATGGTCGACAGTTTACACTTGTTCAGCGTGTGATTTGCTTTCCTCAAGTTTCGAGCAAGTGCCCTAACTTTTGGAGTGAACTTTTTATTTGATGTTATGTAGCTAATCACGCACTGAACATTTGATGCATGCCGTCTCGCCGTTTCAATTTTGAATTGAAGCTGCGCAATACGCTCGCGTGTCTTACTCAGACGTACCGAAGTATCGTTACTTCTATCGTCGCTAAGCAGGGAGACCGCCTTCTCGTAAACTACACAGTTCAGACTCCAGAGATTAACATCTTCGGGGAGCAAATCGCGGAGAGCAGTATTAGCTTCAGCTAATTTGTCCATCCTGAGGAAGACTTTTTGGTGGATAGATCTCCTACTTCTCATGTTGGCATTATCGGCTATCTGCAAAGGTGGTCTTGCTGGAACGGGTGGAATGTTCGCTGGAGGATGTTGCTCCTCTTCCTGTTGATAAAGAGCTTCATATCCGTTTTTTTGCAAGAAGGATACCTGATCTCTTAAATACTGAGGCGTTTTATGAGCATATTCCGCGTGCATATTGCCCCAACGGTCATGTAACCTCTTCATAAATCCTCTCCGCGCCGGTGAGCTTCTTTGCCAACAGGTAAGAAGGTCCCTCCTGAGTTGGTCCGACCATTTAAATCGATGTTCTCGCGTTTGTCCGGGGTCATTGCCTAGTCGTCGCCTCGGTTCGTTCCTATTGCCACTCCCAACTGAACCATGGCCTCCATCCGAGAGAGGCCTATTGTGGGTGGCACTGCGCGATACTTGTGTCGTAACCGCATAACTCGTTGAATTGGGGAGTTAGCCCAAAGCAACGCGGCTGACTGCAAGAGCCGGAGCCGGAGCAAAGATAGACCCGTTTACTGGATATAAGTTGGACCTTTCTCTGCGACATTACAGTTTAGACTGATTGCTGTGGGGTCAACATGTGTTTTCCTTTTTTTTTGTACAGAATACAAAGGAGCGGAAATCGAGACTCTTTAAAATTCTTCGAAGACCCTTTAAGTACCACAGAAATCTGAAAATGCGTTAAAATCACTCTGAACACCTCAAAGACTTGAAAATTCTCTCAAATTTGAAAATATCCTAATATATTTTAACATTTTTCGAAATACCGTGAAATTTGAAAATTTCCGAACTACAAAATTCTCGAATAATAAAATTCCTGAATTATAAAATTCCAGCATAATAAAATTCCAAAGTTAAAAAAAAATTCCAAATAATAAAATTCCAGAGAGGTTATAATATTATCGCATTTAAAAATTCCGGAATAATGAAACACCCGACATAAAAGTAGTGAATTATAAAATAACCGAACTAAAAAATCCTCGAATAATAAAAATCCAGCATAAAAAAAATCACTGAATTCAAAAATTCCCAAATGATAAAATTTCCGAATAATGAAATTCCCGAACAGTTTATAATATTGCCAAAAAGCGAAATTTTCCGAATAATCAAATTCCATACAATTTATATTATCGAATTGAAAATTCCCGAATAATAAAAATACCCGACAGAATATTACTGAACTATAAAACTCCCGACAGTTTATAATATTATCGAATTTGAAAAATTCCTGAATAATAAAATACCTTAAAGAAATTACCGAATGATAAAATATCCGATCTGGAGAACTCCCGAATAATAAAACTGTCGAATTAGAGAATTCGCGAACAGTTTATAATATTGCCTAATCGGAAAATTTCAGAATAATCAAATTCCCGATAGTTCATAAAATTATTGAATTTGAAAATTCCAAAATAATGAAATACCCGACAGAAAATTATTGAGTCATAAAATATCCGAACTAGAAAATTCCCGTATCATAAGATACCCGACAGAAATTTACTGAATGATGAAATATCCAAACTGGAAAATTTTCGAATTATAAAATCCCAGCACAATAAAATTCCTGAATTTAGAAATTCCCAAATAATAAAATTCCCGAATAAGAGAATTCCAAAACAGCTAACAATATTACAAAAAATTGAAAATTTCCGAAATAATGAAATTCCTGAATTATAAAATTCCAGCATAATAAAATTCCTGAATTGAAAAATTCCTGAATAACAAGATTCCCAAACAGTTTATTTTTGAAGAAGTTTTGCTTTAGTAAAGCCGCAAATATCTCATGGAAATCTATATTTCTTGAATATCTGAGATTCAGTTCGTTTGAACTTTCAACTAAAATGAATGGATAAAGTGTTTTAACGTAGTTTAATTTAGGAGAGAAATAGTATAACCCCCCCCCCCCACTCGGCGGAAACAAAAAATAGTTCAATCTCAAAAATTTACAATCTTGAAATTCATTTATTCCTAACAATAAAAGTTATTAAATTAGGAAGTATCTTAATATATATTTTTATTTAATTCTGAAATGCCGTGGAATCTCTTATGAAGAGACTCAAATTCTTAAGGTGGTTTTCGAAAAAAACGATCACTGGTAGAATTGTTCAAAGCCGAGCTTCTATTTCAAGTAGAATGTTTTTTTATGTGCTAAATTAATTTCAAATTTTTCTACCACACTGATGTCGAGATAATTGATGTTAAAGATGACTACTTCAACACAGAATGCATGGGCAATGCACAGGCACTCTCCATATTTTAATTTGTAGTAATAAAACGCTCTGGTAGAGAAATTAAAAGAATGTGTCTACTTGTGTTGCTTGAAAATACAAATATGTCAGAAAAATAATAAAATCTCTTCACCACGTACTTTTCTAGATAATCGAATGGAAAACATTGAAATTTTAATTACTTTCGAACGCATAAACGTCAAAGATTCGCGATCCGGCAACACTGTCCCCTCTCTCCTGCTTTGCTTGCTGCAGGAACTTGATACACTCACACACACGTTTACACACAGTTGGTCAGCGATGGTTAGTTTCAAATTGCGACGTTTCACGATCTACGAATCTGCCGCTGGCATAGGATTAGTGACTATACGTGTACACACACTACGAATTCTAAGCCAGGAGCGCATTAAAATATTGACTATGCGGGACCATGCAATTTTTTCAATACAGGATACAATGACAGGCGCCCCACGGGACTAGAATATTTGTACGAGTGTGGGACTCGGAAACTTCCTTCACAATAAAAGTTATGACTTAGCTTTTGCGAATTTCGTCGTCCAAGCGTCAGAAGTGAGCTTCCAAACGACATCCAAGTGATTGGTAGAAGAATTTTTGAAACAAATTGTAATGGGTTTCGCAGCGTGTAGTTAGCACTCCAATTTTGAAAACTCAATATCTTTCTGAGTTTTGCTGTCCAAACGACAAAATTTGGTTTGCAAACATGACCAAGCGATGACCAAATGATTCCATCAAGCAAAAGGTGGATATTTAATTACTGGTGAGCTAACTTCACGGACATGAAGAAATCCCCACTCGCAAATTTCTTTGCTGGCCGTGATAGATCGTCACATGCGTACACAGTCACAGCAGACACCAAGCGATAGAAGTCAGTGCTGAATGTGCGATAAGGGACCTGAACATTTTTAGATGTATCACTGCCAGAAGTTGTAGCTAAGATTTGCTTCTGCTACTTGCGCAAACGAAAGTGGAGGCCTAACTCATCCCGATCCGTTAAGCCCTACTAAAATAGAATAAGAGAAAGGGCAAATGTGACTAGCGGATCTGTAGGCGCTCAAGGGTTTTTCCACACAATGGGAAGAAACGTACTTGGTACTTAGAATTTTTGATGAGAATCACGTGAAGGAAAGCATTTTTATAAGGTTGTGTATACATGTCCAAGGCCGACGCTAGGTTGCCCAGCTCAAAATTCCTGTACAGGAACCTCGAAGGATCCTGTACATGTTTCTGTACACGAACCTGCACACGAACCTGTGTAGGTTACACGGCAGTGGGCAGGGTCCGCCGGACAGCATAATCGTGTGAGCACGAAGTAGTATAAGGAGACCCCACTCCCATGCGGTATTTGGAAAATTCGGACGCGTAGATTAGAATTTAGTTAGTTTGCATCGCTCGCGGCGCCTCTTGCGAAAAAACATTGAAATACATGATTTACAAATGGCGGCACCAATGGTGTGAGTCGGGGAAAACAAACGCACACATGCTTGTCACGAAACACACATTTTTACAAATGTGTATGCCTGCACGTATGTAGATCTATATGTATTTATGCATGTTTCCGTTAGAGGCGCTACGAGCGATGCAAACTAACTAAATCCGAATCCACGCGTGCAAATTTTCCGGAAGTGGGGTCTCCTTATACTACTTCGTGCGTGTGAGGCATCCGACTTAGGATATTTCTTATTTTCTCGAGACGTGAACTTGAATATGTAATTGTTTATTAAAAGTGAGTTATTTGGTGTTTCCGATTTTACCTTTCCTTGTACATTTACCTTATCATTCTTTTATTACTAATAAGATTTTCTTCGAATTCAGTTTGTGGAAGTTATAGTTACTTATTACTTTAGAAGTGTATCGAGTATTTGTTTTTTAACTTGTGTATAACTTCTTTTTCAATGAAACTCCCACGAATTCTATTTATTGTAGATAATATTTTCAGGAACAAGTTAAGCCGCGTCAATGATGAAGATATAATCTAAAATTATATGATCTACCGGATACCACTCTAATGCCCAGCGCCGCACATCTATACACAGCGTTTTTTCAAATTATAGATGAATGCCTACATAATATAGAAAAAATAGAGAGGAGTAAATAGTTTCCTTAAATCTTGAAAAAATAGGTTAAAGATAACATCTGTTGAGAAAATTTTAAATTATCGATTACCACGAAACTTCAGATGTAATACGTTATATGTAATACACATCTTTTCAAATAGATTTTTTCATGCCGATTGCAAATCTGGCCTGTAAATTAACCGATGACTTCATAGGTCTAAGAAAAGGGCAACTGAATGTCCCACTTGATTTATTTGAGGCCTGAACCACTTCCACTAATTAAAATTTCACCACTTATGGTGCTCAAAGATTTTTGGAATCGCTGATTTCGAATCCAAGGTCGAACTGTTAAAATTCAAAATGGCGGTTCCTATATACCCGATAAAAACTGAAAATAAAACCGATATGTCCAAAAATTGATATTCTGGATGTTTTTGGGGCGCTTGTTGCTAATATTGAGTCAAAATTTCAGAATAAAAAATGCCGGTTCCAATATGGCGGATCATAAATGTAAAACCAGAACCAATATGGTTAAGAATTGATACTCCGGGTATTTTCGGGACGCTGGCTTAGAATTCCAAATAAAAATTCCTAAATTCATAATATGGGATCTAATATGGTGGAACAAGACTATAACAATCAAACAGATAAAACTAAAAATTGCTGTTCCGATATTTTTGGGTCACTGATTTCGAATTTTGAGTCCAAATTTCAAAATTCAAAATTATGGATCCAGCATGACGGATAAACGTGCTTTTCCAATGTGGGTCTGCCATTTAGAATTTCGAAATTTTTATTTTTAATTCTAAATCAGTGACCCAAGAATAACTCCAGAATACCAAATTTTAGCCGCATCGGTGTTGTTTTTACAGTTTTCATCCGCCATATTGAATCCGCTATTTTTTATTTTTAAATTTTGACTTAAGATTCGTATTCAGTGACTCGAAAAAACCGGAACAGTTATTTTTAGCTATATAGGTATTGTTTAAACAGTTTTGATCCACCATATTGGATCGACCATTTTTATTTAAACAGCTTGACCTTGAATTCGAAACTAGAACCATGAAGTCTTCGCTCACTTCACAGGCCAGATTTTGAATCAGTATAAAAAAAAAATCTATTCAAAAAAATGTGTAACATATAAAATTTTATATGTGCAGGCTCTATAGGCCCTCATGTGAGGCTCCGCCTGAAATAATTTGTTTATTTGGTTCTTAGTATTTTATCTTCTTATAATTAATAAAAATAGTGTCAGTAGAGTGAATGACGCCTGAAACAAAAGACATTGAATACTAATGGGCCCGAGTCGGGAACCTCACATGACACCCTTGTGAGGCTCTTCATTTGGGGTAACGTCTACCCCGAAAGGGAAATGGCACAATGGTATTATAGTAATAATATTTCCTTGGTTCGTAGAATAGTTTTCCTCTTGGACCCTGTTCCCCTTTGCTAGAACCTGAAGACTCTTTCGCCGCATTTTTATGCCCTAAGCACTGCACCTTATAGGTTTGAAATATAAGTACAAGAGTCTGGCCGACGACCGGAAATATCATGAAAGGAATGGAGTCCGAAAGAAAAGACCTAAATGGTACTTGACGAACCACACCCTCTTTCATTTACGACACATACTTCATGCTGCTCTCGGTGTTTCTGACATTGAAGCTCCTCCTTTCGCGTCTTCCATAAGGCAGCGCCTTCCTGTACTACCCGACGTTCCTGCTCCTTTCGTAAAGCTTCCTCCACTTCCGGTATATACGTTGTTCCTTGACGGACCTCCAACATTACCACAATCTTCTTTTAATTTCACAAAATTGCAATTTGCGGCACCTAGAACGACAAAGTGAGAGTAATATTTTTAATTAGTAAACATAAGAAGAAACTGTTTAAAGGCATCATCGACCTTTATTGAATCGTGGAAAAAGCTGTTGGAAAAAAACCAGCTCCGAAAAAAGACTTATCGATATCAAGCGCTAGAATGCCTCACGATGGTGAAAAAATGATCCCCTATTTAAAAAATTTGTTTGAATATTTGGAAGTCGCTACGTGGGGTTTTATGTAAAAAACACGACTGTTTAACTTTTTAAAATTTTCATTTCTATACAATTTTAATAATGAAGTTCGTGCGTGGATAAAGAATCTTTTAAAAACTTAATAATGACCACTTTAAAAAATGGGTATGCTATTAGGTACATTATTAGAAAGCAGCACTAAAGAATTAGTACATAATTGTGATAAAGGCTTTAGAAAATTATAACAGTTAGTCCAAGAGCTGGTGACGTTTTTCGTGAAGTGAGAGTATAAGTCCAAGTTTTTCGCTTATATGTCTGGGAAATGGCCCTTCTTTCGAAACCCGTAAATGCCAGACGCCCTGCCTGGGGCGTTTGGACACCTGAGCCAGGTGAAAAAATCGGAAATTTGCAGTGATAGTATAAGA